>CABFOW010006528.1:0-31328 GCA_902141385.1 Timema californicum | reverse complement strand
GCCGGGCAGGCTAATAAATAGTGTGTGGAAACAGGGATGTGGACTTATTGGAAGGTTTGAGGGGGAAACAACCCTTACAGTGGGGGTGGGGGTGGAAGTTAGTATTTGGAAAAAGACTTTCTACGAAATATAAGTATATACAATATATGCCCTACAGTAGCTTGAATCAGCATAATTAAAAAGGATAGACTGATATCAGTTACAAAGCGATTGCAAAGTACAGTTATTTAAAAATAAATATTATCGTTTCTGACTTTAACTTGAACTATTTTACTAATTTTAGTCAATAATATTTTCAAACGTAATTATTAAAAATTAAATAATGGCATCCAAAATGTGCCACCCCCTAAAGCCGCTGCCTAGTAATAATATTTAGCACCGCGTCTTACTACCCTTTCGGGTTATACGCTTTAAGTACTAGTTACTCTAATGAATTAGGAAAGTTGAATTAGAGGAAGTGAACCTACATTTGCGTGGAGGGAGAGTGGAAAACCATTTAGGAAAAACCTCCCCCAGTTCACCCGACCGATATTCCGCTGCCTAGTAAACCTAGTATAGATCTGCTTCTAGAAATAAAACAAATTTGCTTTATAGAGTCAATAAACCGGCTTTAACAAAGCTAGATTTAGTTACTGGCCCTACTCCTTTCCCATAAACCAACCCCCCAAATGAACTTATTCAGACTGCAAATAAAAAAAGTAAATACAATGGTCATTTTTTAGTGTTCAAGCGAATATTTGCTGTGTGTCTAGTTGTAAGCAATCTTCAAATACCGTCGACTAGTCACTTGTTTGAAAAGGTTTGTTCAATGAAAGGGGGTGAGGAGCTGAGTCAGGAGGGGNGTTTGAAAAGGTTTGTTCAATGAAAGGGGGTGAGGAGCTGAGTCAGGAGGGGGGGGGGAGCGATATTTTTGATTTCTGAACTATTGTATTTGGACCATCACCCTTGAAAACTTACTCTCCAGCTTGTAGCCTTTACATCAAAATATTCGAAAGTGAGTTGTTTCACTTGGAAATCTTGCAATTACTGAGGATTGCAAGTAGCAGTTCTCAATGCCCAAAGACTTAACCTGGATCACGGAATGTAGCACAACTCCCGTAAGGCTGAGATTTTGGTATTTTCTTGTCTGTGCCCAAGGGGCTACATAATCTCTCATGCTCGGCTAGAAAAGCTCGTTGACTAGTTTAACTGTTTCCCTTTTTCCAAGGTTCGAATTTCGTATTTATTGTCAAACACGAGGCTTTTGATCGGTTAAAATTATAAAAGCCCTGCTATCAAGCATATAACGAAAATATTTGGCGTTTCCATGCACTGCAAGAAGTTTGCATTCGTAAGTACTATGCGGTTTATGGTGTAAGAATTTTAATTATGTCGATTCAGAATTTTATTTAGTTTTAATTTATTCTTAAGCGTTTATTTATTTTGACGCGACTAGCACGCCATGCGGCCAGAGGTCAGAATACATTTAATTAATTCTTGATATATTCAATAAATTCATTTTAAACTTGTTTTCAACGGACATTGTATCGCGTCGAAGCAAACGCCTAATAATAATACATTTATCAGATCAATAAATATTGTATTACCGGGGTTTTGTCCAGATATTCCGTCCACATTTTAAAACCATCCTGATCAGGTGTATTTTTTTTTTTTTTACGTCTTCTAAGAGACTCATAATGGCCGCACTATACAAGGAGGAAAGAAATTGAACGGGTAAGGGCAGAGAGGTAAGACGAAGTTTGGTATTGCATTTGCATCCTAGTATTGCATTTTGGATCCAAAAGAACGCGAACTTGTTAAGGAGATTCATTGGAATAAAGCATAGTGATAATGGTAGGTTTTATTAGTGTCAATTACACCAAAAGTGTTACAAACGACAAGAAAAGATGGTACTTGGGACAGCTTTAATTACCTCCAGACCACAGCTATGACAAGTGAGTTCGTCTGATCTATTAACAGTTTCAACAATTGATAGACGACACTACAAGACTCCATCCACACGAGGTGATATCAACCTAAATTTTAGTAGTGATCCATCCTTTGTCTTCTACCACAATTTCGACTATTCATTCACCTTTTAAAATTTATTGCTACAAAATCAAAGAATATTAATTTCAACTTATAAACCAACAGTAGAATTTTCTTTTAGACGTAATATTGTTTCAACAATGGACTCAGGAAAATAAACTTTTTGCCAGCGTAATGACTTCGATAAACTGCAACGACCGTATTTAGTATTTATTGTTTTAGTGTCTAACGACCAACCTCATTGAGGAAATTGACTATACATTTATATATATAGTGTGTGTGTGTTATTTTAAGTTTCACCATGAGATAATAAATGTTCTTGTTGTGAAATGTAAATGTTGATTGTGAACCAAAATATTGTATTCATTTTAAATCTGAGCTAGTCCACCATTCATTTATCACCTATTTTATGTTTTTTTTTATGACATCACTGGACTTAAAGTTAATAAATAGATAAATGCTTTATATATATATATATATATATATATATATTTCCCCCACCCACTTTCCTATTAAAATACACATCATTATTATTAAAGTTATATTAAATTTTATTTTAATAACATTTTCACAATGGTTAGGATCCAATTCCCGAGAGAGAAATGGAAGTGGTTAAAGGACTTGCTCTTTTTCTGTTTCAACACTACCTCAATTGCATGATACGAGGTATGACACATCAGTTGTGAGAAATATTTTGGTCCTAGATGCGAGGTGAGCAAGGCGCATGTGGGCCGACGCATCCTTGAGCAGCTGGAATGCTTGCTTAATTGTTAGGGAGATACATAACAGCAACTTCTGCTTTCTATTGTAATAATCCGACTAGTGAGGTGAGTAACAGAACCAGGCTTAACTACAGCAGTAAAAATTAATGGCCATTTGTGCCTACACTGCAATTATAAGCAATTTTATTCCAATAAATAAATGTATGTAGAGGAGATCCGTTTGTATTATAGTGTATGAACTTAGAACACCCGCGCTGTTTGTCCTTGCATGTTGCTGGCCACACTGACATGTCAGCACTTAGTTTCCCTAACTCGTGCAATTAGTGGAAACACAAGATCACTGCTGACGTTGCTTAGACATTTTTTAGCACCGTTATTGGCATGATAAAAACAAAACCCCCCCTTCTACAAATTAGGTCGTTGCCGGTCCAGTATAATGATCACACCCTTTACTTTAGGTATGTTGTTAAAAGAATCAACCCAAATTTCAGTACCGGTAGGTTGCATTTCTAGAATCCTATCTGTCATTGCTCTAAACAATAGTGAGCTAATTTAAGAAAATGTTAAAATCATTAGTTTATTACAAACTTCACCATTTTAAACGCACAAAGCAACAATCACCAAAACCATATGCCATAATAATAGGAATCTATATTCCAAATATGATCAGGAAGGCAGCTGAACCATTGTACATCTTTTTAATGTTACTGTACTGAAGGTACCAACCTTATCAAAACATAATATGTGTGGACTACAATGGCCATAGACGCTAATCTACTTAGACCTCATGTGAGCTGGAAGATGTCGCCACAATGAATGCAGAAAATCCTCTGTAACCTTGGCGCCTCCCAAATACCGCATGGTTCTTAGTAAATGTGAAAGCTCGCGCTCACCCAATTTAATATCGGCGAGAATCTTTTGTAAGTTTTGCTGTTCCCTACTCTTATAACTTTTAATTTCCTCTTTGCTAAACCTATGTTGTGTGTTTCACACTGTCTCCTGATGATGAACTTTATAGAATAGGATTAGGCGGTAACAATCGATGTTCTTCAAGAGCCAGCCACTACTCCTTTGTCCAATGGCAGCAACGTAAAGAGTGTGAACTGTATTATTTTCATTGTAAAAGCCATATTGTGGTAGTTTCCATTCAGATTTCTTCCTGAACAAGTAATAAGACACAATGGTAAAAATATGTTTCTCTCCCCTATTTCTGTATCTTCTTTCGAGTAAAACAGATGATAAGCGTTACTCTCTATGGGAAAAATTAGCTTTTAACAATCTTTACTAAGCATGATTTTTCTCTTCCTTGAACAAACTTTAAAACTGTAACCATAAATATATTATCTAAAGTTATTTTAGATTATAAGCTTATTATTTCATGATTTCTCGATTAAATTTCACCGTCATCGCCCACCAAAAAGTTAAAGAGTCATCTTTCATTATTCTGTTATATTAAAGGCCATTTTGTAAAACAATAGAACATACCAACAACATACACTTACACAATCATTTATGATATTCTAAATATGGGTGCTAGCTGGAACATAAAAAATGAAGTCAACAGAATACAAGAGCATATTATAGGCTACAATTCATAACTAAATGACAAACTATCAAATCTAAAGTAACAAGTGAATATTCTCATTGATATTACATTTACTTTATCTTTATGTATATGCAAATCACCGTAGATGACCAATTCTTAATATTCTAGATGCAGATGGATAGAAGAATTTAAAAGAAACAAACAAAGAATGGCGTTTACAGTGAAAATAAGAACAGTTTACATGTTTACCATTGGAAAAATGGGTAATGGTTGCTTCTTGAAGAAAATCAATAATCAATAATTACCTCTCAATCCAACCTAGATTTCATGCTATCGGAATTATCAGGATGGAGTGTGAAATGTGCAATGCAACTTCCTAAAAGAGGAAACTAGAAATTATCTCGAAGTGAAAAGAGGTTTTCCTTATGGAGATATATTAATATTATAGATGTGTGACACACACAGGTGGTGCACATACTATTTGGTAAGCCTGGTCTAGTATGGTTTGCCAGTGATGGGTCGATCGGGGTTCCAATTTGGACCAGGTGAATTGAGGTAGTTTTTATAAAAAAAATTGACACTATCACCCAAAGAAATGTGGGAACGTTCATTTTAATTCTACCTTCATTTTTATTCCATTAATGTATATATGCATATAGTCTGAATGGGTAGTTAGATATAGCATGCACAGTGATAAAAATAGTAATACCAACCATTTATGAAAAAGTTTTATTTTGCCAATATGTAAAATATTATTAAAATCTTTTTGACAAACTAAGTTTAGGTCAGTATTTAAAATGTTGGTTTCACATATAAAGGTCAATATAAAACTACAAATTCAAATAAATGATACACACACCTGAAATATATATTTTAACTTTGTTTCCTCACGAATGATTTCAATAAATAAATTTAAAATTCAAGAAATAGGAGACTTAATTTAATTGATCACAAACACAAAAAGTATAAGTCTGAATAGACATACCTTTCTTTATTTCAACTTCTCAAAAGACTGACCATGTACGGTCGCACTGTAAATACTGATGCATACTGTCAATCTTAGGACTTACAGTCTGATTGTGTAGGGGCACCATAAGGAGGATGACAAGCTTCAATGACGGTTCACAAACAAGCATGTTCAATTCACTTTAATCTTTGGCTTGTAATGTAAGGCAGTTTCAGCTAAGGCCATTGAGATGAGGTTCTTCAATGCAACAAACACAATTTCTATATTGTGGAAAAATCTTCCATTAAACATTTTACACAATCACCTTGACATGTTCAGATTTTTTTTTCATTTGAAAAATAAAGTTTATGGTTGTGCAAAGCTTCAAAAATTTAAATTTTGTTTTGATCACTTCAAAGAAGTACCAATAAAAATATTGATGGCTAAAATACACATTTATGTTTATTTTGGTCATTTTTCGCTATTATGCAAATTAAAAATTAATGTTCATATGAAAAAACTCTGCAGTAATTAAAATGGCTGTTGTGATATTTACTTGATTCATTAGCTTAGGTTAAAATGTGTTTACACAGTTTTGCACTAGAACGTTTTGTATGATAATTTGTTATTAAGTTACATAAATTTGCACACTATTTTTTTCCCAAAGATAAAACATTTAAAAAGTATGTTCTAACTATGATTCGATTTTCTAGAATTTCATATACAGTCGGCCCTGGTTATATGCTGTAGATATATTCCCAAGAATACCGAATCTGAATAAAATGGGCTTCTCATAACAATGCAAAAGTAGGGTTATGTTTTAATTCAGTAATTTGCAGTTAACCCTTAACTACATTAAAGTTATTAATAATTTTGTTTTGTTAAGTAATAATACATTTAATCTCATTAAAAATTAAAAAACTATTATATTGTTGGCATCAGTGAAGCTAACTTTCTATTTAGTCTTAATACTACTACTACACGAAGAAAATTCCAATAAAACATCAAAATATCAAGGTGTTTGTAAATATGTGATAAGTGTTTCTACTTTTATTTGTGCTTCAGTTGTCTAAAATTCAATAATTTTCATTTAATTCTAACCCTGGCTTGAATTTTCCGCCCAGCTTAGTGTGAAGACAGACTATATAAAATTTGACCTCATGATAATGATGTTGTTTATATTGTTCATAATAGATGTAATAAAGACTCATTAATACCTGCTTTAGTTTACTTGTAAATAAATTAATTTCATGGGAATCTGTTTTTGGAAGGAATAATAGGAAAACGGCTTACGGGCTTATGCAGATAGATATGTAAATGCACACCAGGGAATGGGATGAATAGTGCCCGATTTTAATAGGAAGGCCGTTGTTTTAAAACTGTAAACGCACATTGCCACAATGGTGCAAATAAAAATATTAGCTTAGTATTATCCATTTAACTAATAAAACTAAAGAAAAAGGTAAAATAAACTAATAAGAGTAGATTTGATAAGAAAACCCACCTAGGGAAAGAGGATGAATGTGGGAAGAATCCAATGCACAAAGGTGACATCTGCCTTTCTTCTTTCTTCTATAGTAGTAGTAGTCACACACACATTTTAACACAGTAATATTTTGCCATTATTGCCTTTATCAAACACAAAGAGAGAAAGAAGAAAGAGTACACTTGTGTTTCTAACAGTTTTTCTTTAAATTCAAAATGAATTAATCCAGTGTTTTTGTCAAGTGTACTATCTTTTTTTTCTTTCTTTGTGTTTGATAAAGGCAAAATATTATTATATTTTTGTTAAAATGTGTGTGTGTGACTATTTCTACTATAGAAGACAGAAGAAAGGAAGAAGATGTCACCTTTGTGCATTGGATTCTTGCCATGTTTTTCCTCTTTCCCTAGGCGAGCTTTCTTCATCAAATTTACTCTTATTAGTTTATTTTCCCCTTTTCTTTAGTTTTATCAATGTCCATTATTATAAAATAATGTAAAGAGAAACTTTATAAAAACCAGGGGTTACACAATATATAATTTGATTTGATTTTGCTTCAAATAGAAACAGTGGACTACACACAGCTCTATATAACTTAAAAGTCATCGAAAATATATGAATTTGCTCAAAATATTTGTTTGGGGGGGGGGGCAGTGTTTTTCCAAACTATGAGCATTTTGAAATTAGGAAAATTTCCAAATGGTAAAGGAGAGTAGAAGGGCAATGGGCAATGTTGAGAATGAGGGGGGGAGGGGGCAGGAGACTCCCAAGAAAATTTAGAAATTTGGGGTGATACTCAAACCTTGAATCGAGCTTTTAGGCAACTGTATTTTTAAATTTATTTGTTGATCCTGGATTTTTCTATGCATAAGGAAATAACTTGAATTATTATTTATTTCAGTTTACCTGGATCTGAGCTAAATATATTTAGATTTGCAGCTATATCGTTCATATCGTGTATTTTTGGATTAAAAAATATAACTGACTCTACTACATCATTTTTTAGTTCATAACCACAACCTTTCTATCTGCCGCCATCGCGACCCTTTGATAACTTAATAGTGTTCAAATCCTGGTTTTTAAGTTTTTATTTAACTGTGTCTTACTACCAGCCTGGCCTATTTATATTTAACTACACCAGTGGGATAGATAACATTTAGAGGGAATGTATCCTTATTTGCATGTAGGGATATTCGAATAAACTACTCATGGCCAGAATTAAAATCCTTGCTTCACCTTCACTAACAAACCAAACGAGCGTGACATTAAACCTGCATGTCCACTAATGCTTGTTTTAATTGTTATAAATTGCTTATGATAATGATTATATGTGACTAATATGTGGTAAAAGAGAATCAAAAAGTGGGGTGAGGGGGTGGTTATGATTTTTTGTTATGCTAGCAGTAGCAGCATTACAAGGCTGCCAAAGCACCGTCAGCAAGAAGCTATCAGAATGGAATAGCCAAAAGGAACCTAAGCAGTAACTTAGTAGTTTTAGCACTTAAACAACTTACATTTCTACTAGAATTTCGCATCTTCCTATAATCATTAAAATCCTTGAAAAAGTAAATATAGAGCTAAAATCCCGCCCAAAATACACTGTGACCTCCAGGTTGTAAACTGCTGCTTTATTATTACACACTTGGAAGCAATATTTAACCAAGCTTCCTGAGATGTAAAACTCACTCGTCACTTTATCAAAAACTTAGCAATTGGGCCAGATTTGTTTAAAACATTTTCAGCTTTAAGATAAAACAATAAAAAATGGAATTTATCAATATTTCTACCTGTCTACCAATGTTCTGCTTCATAACCTCATGGAAGTTGCCCTAAAATATTAATACTGGTATGTGAATAAACTATTCAAAACATATTGTAATTTAGCCCATGAGGGTGAAACGGATTCCCCTGACAGTTTATGAAATAACTGATGACAAATTTGAAATCAGCACTCTAAACAACAGGGTTATATGAAATTTCATGCAAATCGGACACTAAATAACGAATTTCAAAATGTACCCCAAATTTAAAAATGTTAAAGGATAAATAAAGAAATATATTTTGATTAATGTAGTCTACTTAATCAAATGAAAGATCATAAGAGTTGTAAGCAATGTAACAAAACCCTAAGTTACTCATATTCCTTCATTGTTGCTTTGAGCCTATTTAAATTGTTTTCATGAAACCCTATTTTAATAAATAATTAAATAAGATACATCAGCTCAAATCAAACTAGTATGGATACTTGCTAGGAAAATTAGTGTGTATTTCAGAAGTCAAACACTAACACTAACCTCAATGTCCTCAGTTCATCAGTCAGAGCTTCCAATAAGAAAACAATAAAATGTTACATAACACTCACTGCATTTATACCTTCAAAATTTAATAAAGCCCTAATTAAGGCATTGGCTGTAAAATATATGACAATTTGAGTCATAAAACTGCAACAATCTAGCAGCGACGAAAGCCACAACTAAATACACTAGGCAATAAACAAAACATCGGCTGACAATGCTGCCACTTCAAGCATTGCTGGATGAATGAAATTTTTCTATTGGGCAGCTCATGTTCCCTTAAGCCTAGAAGGCACTAGGAAACATTTCCCTAGAAACATTGTTTGCCAACGTGTTGCCCTTATTTTCGAAGAAGTTGGCAGACTGTTCTCCAACTTTTCCAACAGTTGGGCAACATTTTTTCAAGTTGCCTTTTGTGTTTCACAGTGGGGAAAACATGTTTTCTGTGATCCATTTCAAATGGGTTATTTAACAATGTTGACTAACATTTTCGACAACAAGCAACATGGGGTGGTAAGTGAGATTGCTGATCTAAATCGTGTGTATCTTTTCACTATCCTGGGACCAACCATTTGTAAAATAACTCCAAAATCTGTAGGAGACATGTGAGTGAAGTTCCTAAAATCACTGCTATCTTTGAACTTCAGTTCTTTTGGAAGCTTATTTGCATAGTACGAACCATTTTGAATCACTTTACAGACCCAGAACCTACCCCAGATTTCTTCTTCTGTCTTCTTGAACAGCTCATAACTACACATAAAGCACAAGCCCTAGCAGGAGCACCCTCAACAGACATCTTTCAATCAACTAAACTCTGTCATGGAAACAAATGCTTCATCATTGTAGTCTGGTTGCGAAACAATGTTTCTTTAATGTTTGCCAACAATTTGTTTCCCATGTTGGGCAAAAATTATTCCAAGTGCGTACTAAGCTTACGATTTGTTTGCATGCCACATTCGGCATACACTCTGCCTACTGACAATGGCACTACTAAACTACTGGATTAACTAAGGTTTCTACAATCTACAATCTACTACAGAAGAAATCTCCCTTCAATATATGATGATTTTTGAAGTTGGGATAATTTGTAGAGTAGGGATCAATCAATAGTTGGTAGATTTTAAATTTGTTTGTACAAGTATATGGTTAAGGACTTTCATAAGAGAAAGTAGGCCTAATGGAGAATAGAATAAGCATAAAATTTCCCAACTCCAGATCTCAAATCTCACAAAATTCCCAACTTTCAACCTTTTAACCAACATTGCGTGCACACAAGCACACCCTCTCAACCCCTCCCCCCAGCGCGACGCTCCTGATGAGCAGTAAATTAAATTGTCTATAGAAAGAAAACCAAATCCCCCAATACAGGGGTTGGCAACTAGTTGATTGCATGGCCATTTTCAGTCGAATGTGTAAGAAAAATACATCATAGTTAAAAGTTGATCTTTTGAGTCTTCTAATTCTGAAAATATATCAAATTTGTTAACTTTTTAGAGTAACCAAATTAAACATGATCGGTAATAATTTATTATGTTAATGTACATCCCTCTTGGTGTTGATGTATCTAATAAGAAAACAAAGATTGATGCAAATAATACAATTATATGCAAGTGCAGGATTAGGCTATGACACCGACAGCAGATCCAAGCTGGTTTACAAAACTTAGCTTTGTTTAAGCATTTTAGCGCAGTGAACCTGCCCCTTTTCCTATGGCATTCTTAGACTTTTCTTGGAGTAGTTTTCTACAACTATAGCTTTGTAGTTTCACACATTCTTGCTAAGAAGGAAAAAACCTTTCATGGAAGGTGAGTTCGTGAAGGGGGCCTTTACTAAGCTGCTGTAAAACAATTTGCTGAATTCAAAATAAAAATTTAACAGTAATTGTGTCTGTTTAAATTTCAGTGTGCACTGTGACACGTCTATTCGAGCTCATGGCCATATATTTAATAAAAATAAACTTAATAATCACCTGTCCAGAATTGGAGGATCCTAGATCGCTTGTATATTTTGCATTTTTTCTTGATACCACGGACGAATGGACTAAATTTGGAACTGCAAGGTAAAGGCAAAAAAATCATAAACACGATTCCTGCGATTTAGCAATTTTCAAGATAATTTATATTTTGAGAAACAATTTTCATAAAATAGATTTTAAACAATTTACTTCCTTCAAAATGGCAGTTAAATTATTTTGATTACAAAAATTACGGGCTGGGAAAACAATCAAAATCCTCGATCATCTGAGTTTTATTTCTCTTAGTAATGTCGAAGATAAATCTCAGGAATTTCATTTTGTCTTTTAACTATCTTGATTCTGCTATATTGGAAATAAAAATCATTGCAATCCAAAATAATGTTGAACTAGAAACTGTACCTTTTGTGACTATCCAATCAATATTCAAGTATCATGTTCACTATGTTTCTTAATAGTTCTATATTAAACCATGCAACTTTATAATACATATTTATAAGAAAAGTAGGTACTTTAGTTTGAAAATACCTATTTTATTTATTTTATATTTTCTTTCTAGATAGGAGGGAAAGTAAATACTGAGGAAAGAATGAATTTAAGAAATAAGTAAAAGAGGTATGGACATAAGAAAAATCAAAATTAGATTAAAGAAACAATGGGTGAGCTTTAAACCTCTGATGGCTTTTAAGCCAATCGGGGCCCCAAAAAGGTTGCCGACTCGTGCCCTCATAGATTAAAAAGGTGTGATTTCATTGGTGACATTTCTAAGATTTTTGATAACTACTGTTGTAGATCATTTGATAAGCGACATATTTAATCTTCAGTCTTGACCAAAATATAGAGCTATGATTTTGTACAAAATATTATAAATGTGTTGTTAACTAGAGTAGATTTCTATTGGTACAAGACATTGATAGTTTATTTTTGTTCGCATCAAGTTCTTTATTTAAAATGTTAGGATTCACCTTGATGACTTGAGAAGTCACACTACTACCCAACAAATGGCCATTCACAGCTTTCTGTCCACTGGAACTGGTAAAACACAGTTTAGGTATTATTATGGCAGGTGTGGCGTTATTTGTGGGTTGAAAGGCAAGAGAGATGGTTGATTGAATGGCTGGTTTTGTCACAAGGACAGATGGGGTATTTCTTTCACATGCCACATTGGCTTGGCCTACACTGGGGTGTGTCACAATAGATGGTATGGTTTCAATCTGTATCGTTGAAGAGGAACCGGAAGTACGAACTAGCTGTATTGTTGAGGACGGACTACTATTCGTTGCTAGGTGTAATGTTGGAGGAAGGTTACTGCTCTCAGTCAGTTGTATTGTCGAAGATGGAGCTAGTTGTATCGATGAAACTGGAGCAAGTTGTAGTATCGAAGATGGAATCAACTGTTTTGGCAGAGACAGACTGCTGCTAGGTACTGTCGGGATGCCATTGGTGATGTGTTTACGCTTGCGAGGGGGCACTGTACTGGTTGTGTTGAAGATGACAATTGGATTTCCTGTAGAGGTTCCTTTCTTTTGAGATGTGTTTTCTTCAATGGTAGGGGCGGGGACAGCTAAGTTGATTATCTGATGTGTTGATTCTGTAACGCAATAAAATAAAATTAAACTTAATAACTTTGAGAGATTATTGACAAAGTTCACAATTAAAACACATAATTATGTAATTTTCGGGGTAAATAAATCCCCTTCTGAGGCAACAACAGTATGTAACTGACCATGATCTACCTATAGCCATGCTGCCATAGTCCATTCTGTGATTTACTCTCTTCTGCTATACCCAGAAAGTCACATGACTGTGTGTTTTAGTTGTGAACTTTGAGGCCTACAGTTGTCTGGTAAGTGTGCAGGTCTTACTCTTCTATCCTTCTTTCAGTATTTAATTTAATACAACCATTTGGCGTCATTTTTCTTTTGTTTACCTACTTTTAACATATGGTTTGTATAAGAAGGGAATGCCAACACATCTGAGTGATACTGGTGTATACATTATTTAGATAAAACACTAAAACAACATATTAACACATTTTTAGAGAAAAACTTTCCCTACCACAAGAGGTGGCTTCTACAGGTTATGAGAGTGTATTGTTTTTCTTGGTTGTACTGCAAGGTTGACTGTTAACAGCTTATTTTGTTTCTAGTTAGTTTTATAGTCAGTTTAGTTCGACACTTTTAAATGCTGATTACCTTGAGCCAAGGCCTGCGTAACGGGACAGTTTCGATGAGCCAGAAGTAATGTCTTGAGCGATGCCACCTCTGACTTGAGTGCTGCCACTTCTGCCACCAGGTTGTGGTTAGTCGCTTGCATGTTCCTGGCCCTCATCTCTAGTTCCTGTACCCATGTCTTACGTTTCTCCCGGCAGCGCATGGCTGCAGCCCTGTGGCAATTGTTCATATTACAGTGTGCACAAATCATCCATAAATATAAATAGATGCCTGGTAAGTTAAATAAAGTATAAAGCATTTCCTCAGAAGTAGTTCCTAAATTTAATTTATCTCACTACAAACCAGGGAGGCGAGCCATAATATTTATCAGTTCAGGTTAGAGACAAATGAAAGTTAGGGTTGTTCTTAGGCAACTTATTTTTAGAGTTTCTCTTAAAAATAATTGATTTCGGTTATCGGTTCTGGTTAGACTCCCAGTTATAAATCCCCACAACCTACCTTTCCACTAGCACCATCTTAATAATTTCCTTCACTAATTGTTCCTAAATTTAATTCACCACATTACAATCCCCCATAACAGTTTGGTAATGCTTTCATTGACCAAAATAAATAGCTCAGTTTAAACCACTTGAGTAATGTACACCATTTTCAATGAGTACAACTTGGCTGTGACTAGATATGAATAATTTATTCATCAAAATTATATAAATTAATTACTAATGTATAATCAGACAGTGAGTGATAGTGAAGGAAGCCAACTTGGAAGGATAGTTAGGTTAGGCCTAGATAGAAAAACACACTTCTCTTTTTTTCTTCTTAAACTATTGAACAATTATATTTCACTTAAATACTAGTTACCTCATTTTTAAATATTAAACTTAATTACTAGTTAGACTATAACAGTAGGAAGTGTTGCGTACATAATGTAACATTTAACACTGCTTGTACAACATGTCTTTTTCAAGTTCTTTTGTGGTATTTTAAAAACTAATATGGTGTATCTATAGCTATTTGTTGTTGGTGTTGTTATTATTATTATTATTATTATGTGTGAAAGGTGTTCAAAAAGCATTTAATTATTATTAAAGTATAATAAATGATGTACAATTTTATCTAGGCCTACTTTGTGGTTTTTGTATATTTTTCATAAAACAAGTTTAGGTGGGTATATTATGTAAATATTAGGCTTATTAAGAATAAGCACCAGTTTATACAAGCATAAACTTAAATAGAGCACTATCCATACATTTTTTGTATGGATTTGAGTCTCAAATCCAAATTTTTTTCAAATCTCAAATATCCTTAAGGGTTCGAGGATTCAAGGATCCCTTCCTTACTTTCTACGCTATAACTATATAGTGTGTTTAGTAGCTCATCCTGTATATAATATGTAATGTAGTGGTCTTTACCTGTTTCTTTCGAGAAACTTCATCCGTTTCTCTTGCGGGTCCTCTGCACCACTAGAATGCTCTGAGTGGCTGCCAGGTGGAGTAGTAGGGCTAGAAGGTACATACACAGGAGGTACCTATCCACCAAAAAACAAACCCTCAAGTAAGCACAATACTATGTAAATATTGCCATGGAGAAAAAAAGTGTCCTTGAAGTGTAAGAAAGTGCTGTATAAGACTTATTTTTACCCACTATCACATGTAGCAGAAACATGGACATTAAATGTAGGAGAAACCAGGAAAGTGGAGGTTATGTGAATGATGTTATCCAGGCAAGAGTAGGGGTACAGGAAGTAAGGCTGAGATGATATAGTTATGGAATGAGGATGCAAAAGGAGATAATACCAAAGAGAATGATGGAGATGAAGTTTGCAGAAAAAAATCCCAAAGAAGACCAAGAAAGAGATGGAAGGAGCAGATAACATAAAGTGTGTGAGAGGAAAAGAATGAAAGTAATTATATGAGGAAGAATGGTATTGAATTATAGAGGAAAATAGAGGCCTTTTTTTAAATAGACCCGGACACAGGCTGGAAATAGTTGACGATGATCTACCTCAAAAGTGGAAATAAATTTTCCTTGTTGAGTTATGTTCACTTGATTTAAATTATATGTTCTATTCTCATTATATATATATAAATTATTGTTTATATTAGAGTTGGATCAATTCCCCTATTTTGCGAATCCAAATCCAAATCTTGGCAAAAAATTATGAGCCTCATAGGAAATATAAATATAGAAAAATAGAAATATTTAAAAATGACGTGGCCCTATGTAGAATAACTTTATGATAAAGGAAATTGATAAAACTAAAGAAAAAGGAAAAACAAACTACTGAGAGTAAATTTGATGAAGAAAGCCCACCTAGGGAAAGAGAAAAAATGTGGGAAGAATTCAATGCACAAAGGTGACTTCTTCCTTTCTTCTGTCTTCTATAGTAGAAGTGGTCAGACACACATTTTAACACAAATAGAATAATATTTGGGCATTGTTGCCTTTATCAAACATAAAGAAGAAGAGAGTACAAATAACACAAACACTGGATTACTCCATTTTGAATTTAAAGAAAAACTGCTAGGAAAACATTGTGCCAACTGTTTTTGGGAGTAAAGATAAATTCCTTGGCTATGGTTAGTATTTGTAGAAAACTATTAATAATAATAGATAAGAAAATAGATAATAAAAATGATTTTTTTAAAAACCACCAATCACCAACAATACCTCCACTACCATAGCAGCAATCCTTCATACACAAAAAGGTCTCTACTATTCAACCTTGTAACATGAGCCAAACGGATATGTTCAGAATCCGATGATTTAACTGAATATTGTAAACAACTCTCTACAGCTTTCCAAAGCAGAGGTTACCCCAAGTCTTTAATAGACAACCAAATCTCCAGAGCACTCTCCTGGGATGACTACGCCCCCCAAAAAAAGTTGAGGACATCCCTCTCATAACTCAATACCATCCTGGTCTACAATGTATGAACACTATCCTTTAAAGTGGTTACAAAATTCTAACCAGTTTCAACCAGACCCAAATCGTTCTTATTTCATCCCCAAGAATCACTTTAAAACGGCTACCCAATCTCCACAATATTCTAGTCCATGCCAAACTTCCTGACCCCAAGTGAATCCGAGTAGAAAAATTGACTACCAAAGGTTCATACCCCTGCAGTAGCCCTTGTTGCAGCACATATGGAACCCATCTACCAGCTACATCCTTCAACAGCAAAGTAACTAAATTGGAATACAAAATCCCTGGTTATTACAATTGCAAAACAAATAACTTGATATATCAACTACAGTGCAAATCATGTGATGCAGAATATATAGACCTCACTACAGGTTATCAATAAACACTCATGGTTTTGACACAAACCACAAAGATCCGGACAAGCCTGTACCCATCCATGCCGGTACCCACAACCGAGACTTTCAAACCTGCTACACCACCAAAATAATAAGAGCATTTCCCAAACAGTGCAACAATTCTCGACTTTAGACAGTGGAAACTGGCCCACCAATGGATTACCAAATCAAGATTACCACCATGCCTCAACAGAAGATAGTTTATTTCTATAAGATTATCATTTTTCAAATTATTATTATTTAAAAAAAATATAATTCTTATTATTATCATCATCATTATTATTATTATTTTTAATAGTTTTCTATAAATACTAACCATAGCCAAGGAATTTATCTTTACTCCCAAAAACAGTTGGTACAATGTGTTTCTAGCAATTTTTCTTTAAATTTAAAATGGAGTAATCCAGTTTTATTTGTATTTTCTTCTTTCTTCTTTGTGTTTGATAAAGGCAACAATGCCGAAATATTATTCTATTTGTGTTAAAATGTGTGTGTGACTACTTCTACTAGAGAAGACAGAAGAAAGGAAGAAGATGTCACCTTTGTGAATTGGATTCTTCCCATATTTTGCCTCTTTCCCTAGGTGGGCTTTCTTCATAAAATATACTCTTAGTAGTTTATTTTCCCCCTTTCTTTAGTTTTATCAATTTCCTTTATCGAAAAATAAAAATTGTAACTCATCATCATCAACAACAACTGTTTCCAGCCCGGGCCGGGTCAGTTTAGTAAAATGATCTCCCACTTTTTTCCTTTAATCTCTTCCATTCTTCTCCTCTCACTTAAACACTTTTTGTTATCTGCTCCTCCCATCTCTTTCTTGGCCTCCCTTGCGGTCTTTTTTTCTACATACTTAATTTCCAACCTTTTCTTTGGTTCCTCTCTTTTTCCATACTCATTACATGCCCATACCATCTCTACTATCTCATCTACTCACTGTATCCCCACTCGTTCTTGGATAACTTCATTCTTAATCTTGTTCCTCCTTGTTATAGCCAACATGCTCTTCACAAACTTCACTCCCATGACTTCTGCTTTCCTAGTATTTCTTACATTCAATGTCCATGTTTCTGCTACATATGTGACAGTAGTTACGAAGTATGTTGTGTACAGTACTTCCTTACACTTCAAGGGGACTCATCCCTTCTCCATAGCAGGTCTCTTACGCACCTACAGAACAACTCTCCCTGCTGTCCTCTTCTCATTAAATCCTCTCTACTTCCAACTTTCTCTTCAATCACCCTTCCAAGATATTTTACTTGCTGTACTTTTCTCAGCTCTACTCCATCTAATCTTGTAGCTCTATTAGGCCTTACCCTCTTCCTTGTCATCACCATCACTTCACACTTTGCCATGCTAAATTTCCTTCCACACTCCTTCACGTCCTTATTCCAGTCTTGTAATTGTCCTGTACTTCCTGTTCCTTCTCTCCCCATACCATCAAGTCATCAGCAAACATCATGGCTGAAGTGAATGTTAAAAATGTTCTTATAGGGCCTAACCCATTTATTATAACATTCCTGTAATCAGCTAGGTGTTATTAATGGTCTGGGGCCTGGTTATTGAATTTGTTATATAATTATGTTGGATCTGAACCACCAATATGCAGTGTTAGAGCTTTAAAACAGATTTCAAGAAACCATTATTTTTTTATGGAAGTGAGTCTCGAATTTGATATGTTCTTGAATCTTGGATATCCTCAAACAACTTACTCGGGGGATGGAAAGTTTTCTCGGTGTGTGTATCACAACTGGTTTGTAATCTGCTGAGGATTCACAAGTTGTTACTGATGGCTTTCTGGCAGACGAGCTTACCCTCGCCACATTTGTCAATGTTTGCTTCAGTTTCTGAAATTAAAATGAAACATAGGTTAAAATATTGGAAGTGCATCCCATCCAGTGTATGCGTACATCATTTCCTTGTAGTGTTTTACTAAGCCAATACAAAATAAAGAAATACCGCAAGATCTCTGTCTAAAATACAACGAGGGCAGTGCCATAGCAGTTGTACACAAAATAAAAGAATTCTCTATTTTCTCAAGCTAAACGTGTCAACTATTCTTGAAAGAGTTTTTTGTTTTCTATTCAATTCTATTATTCTGTGGACTTGAAACACTTTTCCTGACAAAATTGCTGGAATTGTCATCCCACCCATCTTTTATGTTTTATTATTTCAACTAGATTTGGGTTGAATCTGCTATTTAACAAATCCAAATCTCCAGTTTAACCTTCGAATCCCGAATCCAAATCCTGGAAACAATTATGAATGTAATAAGAAATATAAATATAGTAGAACAATAGAAAATACAAATAATAACTAAATGTTAGCAATCTTTCTTATAATATATTTATAGGCAGCATTCATACATTCAGTTAAGTGTTAAATTACTGGTATGGGGCCTGGATGTTAAGTTCATCCTATAATTATAAATGATTCTGAGCCACCAATAGACTATAAAACAAAGTTCGTTTGAAAAATGTTTTTTTAAGAATTCTAGTCTTGAAATCCATTTTTTTTTGAATCCTCGAATATTCTTGAGGATTTGAGGTTCTCAACCCTGATTTCAACCATTTGGTACTTTTTTATGTTAAAAATAAAATAAAGAAACCTAAATTTACTCAGATTTCAAAATTGTACTATGCTTGCAACAGTACCTCACAATATCCACACCAGTGTTCAAAAGGTCAAAGCTCTCAAAATACTGGATTTCCGGTGGTAGAGAAGTCGAGGTTCAAATATCGGTCAGTGGAATGGGGGTGGTTTACTAAATGTGATTTGTTACTGTGGTTTTCCCATCCATGCTTATGGGTGTGCACACTTTAAACTATCTCGCTCATGACACCACAGATTAATGATAAGGTTATATCTTCTTGTATTATATTTGGAAGAAAGTATAGATAGGAAAGGTGGATAGAAACTTATAAAAGGGGCAAACACAAAATGGCTTTTACAATGAAAAGAAGAACACAGTTCACACTTTACATTGCTACCATTGGACAACAAGGTAGCGGTTGCCATGGCCCAATCCCCTAACCTAGGTTTCATTCTATCGGAACTCATCAGGGAGGAATGTGAAATGCGCAATGCAACTTCCTAAAAGAGGAAACCAAAAAAACACAAAAGGGAAAAAATGGAAAATTGTTAAGAATGATAGGACACATAGATAGGAACATGTAAAAGGTATAACATAAAGGACAAACACAAGAAAAGGTCATTGGATATATATATATATATATTATTACTACTATTAGCACTACGTCTTATTACCTGTTCGGGTTATACGCACGTGAATATATAATATATATCTATAAGGAAAACCTCTTTTGTGAATTTTTGAGGTGTTATAAGGAATAATCTTTTTGTGGGTTGGTCATCACAAACTTTCTGATAGTATGGATTAAAATAAATCATATTTATTATAAATAAGGCCTGAAGATGGTGTAACATTACCTAAGCATGTTGTCATCATAGAAGACCAAAGCTTATAATTATCAAATAAGGAGAAGGGAATGAAAAATAATAACCAAGAAGACATAACCTTATCATTTATTACTCCTTACCAAATAAATATGAACGTTATTAAAAATCACAAATTAAGCCACTAAATAATCCTAATGAACTATAATTATTATAAAAAGCATCTCTAAAAAAAAATTAGGATGTGATAATCTTGTAAACTCACCCTTTTGACAAGGGACAGCTGAGAATTGTCCGACTGAGAATTTGACACTATAGCAGAAATTCCACTAGTATGCACAGCTTCTGAGTCCTAACAAACAAAACAACACTAAATTAACTTTTTGATCAGCTTTAACTCAAAAGAAACATTGGATACAACAAATAAATTAGAATCAGGTTACAATATGTGCTTTTCAGACATGATGTACAAGTTTAACTCATAATAAGTGTTTTTGAAATGTTCAATATTTTCAATTAAATTTAGGTGGGCAAAGCTTCGAAACTTTTGACTAAACTTTGTAACAAACTTCAGCTTCTCCAATAAAAATATTGACAGAGCGTACTCAATTTATGTTCAATTACTACCAATCTGTGCTGTTACACATACTACATATTAATATTCATATGGACAGAATTTGAACTAATTAATTTGCATTTTATGAAAAACTCAATTTTTCAGATTAAAACTAAACATTACAAACATTTGTGCAATAAAAAAAATTACAAGTAGTTTTAGTGCATAAAGTAATATAAATAGTCACAATTTTGAATATATTTTTTCAAGCATAAAACAGCTAAAAAAATTCAAACTTTGATTCGCCTTCGAGAATATTTCAGAGATTGAATAAAGGTTCGCTTCGAATTGAAAGAAAATATGATTTTGGACACCCCTCTTAAACATCAAATATTTAAAGTTTCTATAACTTGACTAAATATGATGAATGTAGCACTTGTACACATTTTATGATACCTATAGAGAAATCTTAGGGCCGCTGGTTGTTTGGTGTGTTCAGGAATTCTTACTTAAAATAGCTGTTGTACCTGTTGAGGTATGGTGCTGCCTGCTGGTGCCACCTGGAGAACAGAACCTGGGGTGGTGTCACTCATCTCCACAGGTCGCCCTGCCAGTTGTACCAACTTCCCATCGGGCATGCGGAAGATGAGCTGAATTGTGGAGCTACAATTTCACAAAAGACAGCCATGTTTGGCCACTAAGCTACAAAACCAAATCTTTTATCTCGAGCATTTTGTTTAGTTTTGTTTGGAATTTACCAACAAAGTGGATTCTAAGACCCCTCATAAACTCAGTGGTATGAAAGTTAGAAGAAAAAAAATCAGTGTTGAAAGGTGATTCCTTTGGTGTTTATATATTCCACTTTTAGGAAGGTCTGAAGGCAAAGGGGATCTTATGGCTCTACCCCAGAATTTTCTTTTCAAACATTCTATGCATCAAGAAGTTTTTTCCACCCATTCTTCTTCCTATTTCTAACTAAATCTAACTAAATCTTTTCTTCCACCCTTTGTGTCGTCGTCCCCCCCCCCCCCCCCCCCCCCTCCCCTGCTACTGCGCCCCCCCCCCCCAGTTCTTAGCANTATTTCCTCGATTCTAAGACACACATTTTTTCTCCTTTGAACATCTCCAAAAACCAAGTATATTTCAGAATCAATGTCGTCCTAGAATCACAGTTCTATTTCGACCAATGTTCTTGATGGCTCAAAAGACAATATACTATGGAATAGAGAAGATAAAGAAGAAGAATCAGACTGATACTGAATCAGAAGGGAGTGAGAATAATATAAACACTGATTAAAAATAAGATACTAATGTTGTTGGTTAATTTAATTCTATAGTAAAAATATTTCTTATAGAGTATTTTATCTTTTTATTTACTTTTTTGACATCAAAGCTTTTTTCTGTTGGCGGTACTGAAAAATTAAGGTGCCTCTTACAATCAATGGTGTCTTAGAATCTAAGAAATACGGTAACTATTCCTGTCAACATATTTTGGGAATTTCAAAGCAACTCTATTTTACGTTATTTAGGAAGTCATGATTAAATTAACACTAGTTGAAGAGAAAATAGATTAACATGTAAATAATCATATATGTAGGAACAACAGCAAGTAAGTATGCACCATCATGATATTTTTAAACCATTAAGGTCCTTTTATGTGCATTATGTTTTTCAAAAATAAAGTTTTTTGAATAGATTAAAATTATTAAAATGTCTTTAAAACCAACTTTATTTAAAGTAATATTTGTTAAATATTCCACTCAGTGATTGTCTGATGTGGTCCAAAAATGTATTTGTTTTGCAAAATGTTTGATATTTAATGTAATTTTTTGGACCAGTTTTTTAAATAATTGTGTCTCATTTTGTTATACATCTTTTAATGAGTTTAGTCATTTAGTGTAGGTGTATAAAGTATTTGATATTTTGTTTAAATGCTTTAAATTAAGATTATAAATTTAATCTATTATGAATACACTTTCAATATAACAAAGAGGTACACTTAAGTTTTTATATACATATTTATTTTCATCTTTATCATCTTTGTGGTTGATATGAGTGTGCGAAACTTCAAAAACTTCCACTTTGTTTCAATATTTGTCAGCTTTGACATCACTTAGAAAAGAAAAAAAGCTTCCACAACTTCGAAGTCTTGCCAGTAAAAATATTGAACATTAAAATACACATTTACATTCAACTTTTGTTATTTTCTACTATTACGTAAATTACATATTATGTTCATATGGTAAAAATTTGCAGTAATTGAATTGTCATCATCAACTATTTTCAGCTTGTGGCCGGGTCAGTTGAATAAAATGCCTTCAGCTTCCTTTTTCCTCCCTCCTTTATTTGCTTCTATTTTTTTCTTCCCCTTTGAACACTTGCTGTTAAATGCTTTTCCCATAGGTGATTTGTGTGGTGTGACATTTACTTGATTCATCAGTTTAGAACAAGATATGTTGCACATATGTGCAATAAAACATCTTGAGAAATAAATTCAGTGGGCTTTTAAAGTTATATAAGTATATGCAATATACAGTAGCCCTGTGGCTTCTTTGGTGCTGACTGATAGCTCACAGTTGACTTCTGACAGACAACATTTAGGTATATAACTAAATTTTGATTGTCAGAAGTGACAGCTGCTAAACAAATGCTTTTGCAGATCATATGGTTTGATGTAGGGATACATAATTTGGTCTGGTAACTTTTTAAATCTGACAGTTGTCAGCTGTGAGCTGTCAGTCAGCACAAAAGAAGCCATGGGGCTACTGTAGTAGTGTTTTTCAAGAGTTAACATCAACAAAAATAGCTAAGCTTTGATTTGGCTTTACTTGAAATATAAAAAAAAGCTACTTTAGTGCTTAGGTACAGAGAAGATGTTATGAGTTTAAACAAATATCACTGACGAAAATGGAGGAGACCATGTTTGACTCACGTGTCCTGCTTATCTCCACTGCTACTATCAGTGTCTTGTTCTTGTTGTGTTTCTTTATTTGAAGAGTTTACATCTCCTGTGATGAGTTCATGGGATGAATCTGTCACAATATTAATCAGCACACTACCTCTGCTGAACTCATCCTGTGAACAACTGCTGCCACGACTGAAAACAAAACATTAAAGCTTGGAGGTTTCTCTTCACGCTAACATTGATAGTCTTTCTTAGTTTATTTAAAACTAAACCGGTATACTATTAGTTTTACATAACACTTGATAGAAAATGCAAAACTCAGACCATAATCAGTACTAGCTAGTTCAGAGCCTGATTAGGCTTGGATTTTAATCAACAGTCTATTTGCTTTTTGGGTACTTAGCATATCCTGAATATTAGCATTAGGGAATCAAGGCTATTTATGACACAATTTAAATAGTTTAGGAAAACCCTACCTTGTACTTTGAGCTAACACCTGCTTCATTGGTTGCTTGGTCTAAGGCATCACTCTCGTGTTAAAATATACTTCCAATGACAGGGAGATTGGAGTTAGAATCCGGTTGGGCTTACTGAGGGTGGTTTTCCCTAAATGGTAGGTACATTTACTCTAAATTCAACCTTCCTCATCTCTAACTCATTAGTTAGTGCAAGTGTATAACCTGAAAAGGAGGTTAGACACGATGCTTGATACCTATTGTACACACAATTAATGTAGCTCAATTCATTAAATTAATCTAATTGAAATCCATTTTACTTTTAAAAACAAACAATGACAATTTAAGCAGTGGCCTCAGGAGCTGGGTAAGCACCTTTAGATGTGGGTTCAGGAGGTAAAAATGTTCCAAGGCTTGTTTTTACATTTGGGCTTTAAATTCTTTATTTAAATAATTTTAATAGTATAAAATATAGCTATTAATTATCATATTAGATGTATAAAATTATGCTTAGTTAAAATAAATATAGTACAGAAAATATGATATTTAAAAAAAACTGACTACTGTGAATCCAGACCGATGTGGGGAGTCCTGCTGAACACATGACTGACGTAAAACTGACTACTGTGAATCCAGACCGATGTGGGGAGTCCTGCTGAACACATGACTGACGTAAAACTGACTACTGTGAATCCAGACCGATGTGGGGAGTCCTGCTGAACACATGACTGACGTAAAACTGACTACTGTGAATCCAGACCGATGTGGGGAGTCCTGCTGAACACATGACTGACGTAAAACTGACTACTGTGAATCCAGACCGATGTGGGGAGTCCTGCTGAACACATGACTGACGTAAAACTGACTACTGTGAATCCAGACCGATGTGGGGAGTCCTGCTGAACACATGACTGACGTAAAACTGACTACTGTGAATCCAGACCGATGTGGGGAGTCCTGCTGAACACATGACTGACGTAAAACTGACTACTGTGAATCCAGACCGATGTGGGGAGTCCTGCTGAACACATGATTGACGTAAAACTGACACTGAGCATGTGCCAACAATGACCAAGAGCACTTGGTAGATATTTTACTATTCTATTCTTTCATTGGCCAAAATATTCGGTGGTAGCAAGAGGCAGTTAAAATTTTGCTTTTTTTTCTCTATGGACATGCATATCCCTTGCCCTCCCTTCCATCCCTGGTATCATTTGAATGCTTTAGGAGCCATTTTGGGTTGGCTTCTAGTAAGTCCTGATGGCGGGGACAGACCCGCTTGACAAATACAAAGTTCAAACAAAGATGCTGACAAAATTATAAAATATATTATTAGGTTAGTTAAGTTCAGTCAGTAGCGTGTCTGCCTACTGAACTAAGGGTCCCAGGTTCAATTCCCGGCATGGCCGAAAATTTATCATTGGTGAAATATGGTTTACCTTTTCACATTGATAAATTAACGGCCGAGGACTGAATGTTGTGCTTGTCCTAGTCTTAAGTTAGATTATAAGCCATATGAAGCTACGACAGGCCTGGCAAGTCGGTGATGGGAAATGTATGGCTTGAATAAAAGGCCATAGGCTGGAAACTAATGGATGTAATTATTAGGTTAGTGATTTAAAATATATTTGTAGATATAAAAAAAGGTTTTATTTCACTAGTACACCTGCTTACATTGCTTACATAGACCGACCGTGCCTTTACTAGCCACAACTAAATTGTAACAGCCATTGGTAACATTACAATACCTGTTATTGGAATTGTGTGGTGTTGGGCTGTTAGACTCCTCGTGAATGTATGGAAATACATGTGGAGTGTGTAATGTGTCGTCGGAACATGTGGGCACACTCAGGTTACCTCCCTGGAGACAGAACATCATGTTATAATGGTTACGGCAAGTTCAACTAGATTGAACTATCAAAGTGACAAATTAACTAACAGAAGTTTTAAAAATCAAAACAAATATAATTTTGTGATGCATGTATTCTGAGCTTTTATTCAAAGACAAGCGATTAAATTTTTAAAACCATTGGTTGAATTGCATTATTCAAAACTTAACTGAACTTTTATCTTCTAGAAAAATGAGAAATCAAAGAATATTAATTCCTAACATGTGTGATTTATCCTTATAGTGAGGTAATCAGTTTTCTGCTGCACTTTGTAAATCCACCATAAACAAAATTCTGTAATTTTGTAAAATACATATTCTTTTATCAGGGTATGTAGATATTTATTTATGTCCACATATTCATTACTATGAATACATAAAATAGGTAAATTTGATTTGTGTAACCAGAAAAGTTAATTTAAATATGAAAATAAGTAGGGCTGGGACCCTCGAAACCTCGAATTTTTAATGAAATTCAAGATTATTTGAGGATTTGAGAAAATTTTGGATTTGAGCTTGCTAAATATGAAATGTTTCAACATACTGATAATCTCTAATATCCTACCTTAATTCACATTTGATATGAGAGTTCAAATTCTAATTATTTCTATTAGTGTACAACAGTGGTTTGCAACATACGGCCCACAGATTGGATCCGGCCGTTCGACTGATTTTATCTGGTCCGCAAAAGATTTAGAAACGAAACAATTTTTTTTTGTAACAATAGAGTAAGCTTATTACTATATGAGAAAATATATAGTTGAAATTTCTAGTGCTATAATTTTTTGCAAACAGGCTCACAATCTTTTTAACCCATCAGACCCATGATATCAATCATAATATGGTGTATAAAATAAGTGAATACTGTTCCATCCCCACCTGATGCAGGGGGCCAAAGCCTGTCTTGCCAGTCTCCACGGCTTTGCGAAATGTTTCCTCAAAAGGGTTCACATTCTGCAAGTCCTGGAAGAGGCCCACCTCCTCACAGTTTCGGATAAAGCGAGTTGGAGTCGGCGTCTGATCCGCTGCACATTATACCACCACAATTACACTATAATACAATATTTTTATATTTTCAAGAAGATACAGGGAAGAGTGACAGGTCTAAATAAGACGACTGCAACCGGGTTTTCACAATTAAAGAGTAATGCTGTGTGAAGCTTTGAAATTTCAACTCCAAATCTGAATCTAATCAAGATTTATATTCAATTTGAAGTACCAAATCTTAATATTAGAAAAGTTCCAAATTTGAAATTACCCACTAAGTGGTTAAATGGTCTAAGACATCACTTCCTCAACACAGTGATTTGCTGGTGAGAGGGAAGCTGAGATTAAAATCTCGGCCGGTTGCACGGAGGGTGGTTTTTTCCTAAATGGTTCACCAATCTCCCTTGATGCAATTGTGGATGCATATTATTTCACTCTTCCCTTCTCATCTATAGCCAGTTTACTGTTAATAAGCTGATAGCCTGGACAGGTGGTAAACCTAAGATATTGTCCGGATTTCTTTCCTTTTCAAACATGTACAGCTTTTATTACATAAATGAGTTGGTCTATTTTCTTATTATTTAACATTATTTATAAATGTGCTTATCAACTATAAATCTGCTGAGAACAATTAAGTATTGACATCCAAAGCTTCTTATTCCTTTTGGTTCATCTTAAAGCTATTTAATAGCACCCAAGAGCCTCCAATCATTTGTTATAGCTTTAAGCCCTCCACCCTTCTACCATTAAGAGGTCATATAACATTTTAATGCCTCTTATCTCTAAAAGCCTCATACAATCTCTGAGAACTACTATTAGTTCTGAAAACTGTATATCACATCTAAGAGTCTCCAATACCCATGGAGGTGAAGTGTTTTATCACCAAAGCACCAAATACCACACAGTTTAGGATGAATCTCAATTAAAGATCCTAAAATTTAAGGTCTTTAATCCAGATCCCTTCAAATTAATTTAATATCTTCAATTAAAGTGGAACTCTTCAATAAATACAATTATACTGTGAAATGAATTAAGAGTAAGATTTTTTATTATTTATTTGAGGTAGGTTATGTATTTAACGTACACTTTTTGAATCAACTGATTATATCAGCACACAAAAATTCCTATGAGCTGGAGCGAAAGAGCCTACCGATTTCGCCAGGAAAGGCATTTTATATATCTTCCAGGTTTTTTTTAAATGCCACAATTGACACGAGACCAATGACTTTACTTTCTAGATCTGAAGGGAGTTGTGTTATGGATTTTTATCGCCCATGAAAAATCTGTCGACCTCAGCTGTGTTTGAACCCATGAACATTGTGTCCTGAGGAAATAACTTTACTCTAAGACCACCAAAGTTGACAGATGGAAAATAACTTAAGTAGTGTATATTTATTTTCATCTTAGTAGAATCTAATGCACTTTTAACAACCATAATTGATTGGTTAAGCTCTCACCCACCCATGAACATGTTCTTATGTCCAGTGCCCAGGTTCAAAACCATGTCATGTTTCTTCATGTGCACTGCCAGTTGGTTCTCATCTGGAAAACGCTGAAAACAAAAGTATATGTATCAACACTAATAAATTCAACTAGAAAAATAATAATAAAGTTGTAGTCACCCTCTTTTTTTACTCCAGAAATTTAATCTTTTAGAACACTTGCAACCTTTTTGTTTGGAAACAATAACTGAAGAACACTTTTTTTCAAGTATTAAAATACTTTTAGAACATGTGTAGATTTTCTTTCATGGGGTTATTTTATTATTACGATTTATAAATTGTCTGTGTGGATTCAAACTAAATGATTTGACTTAAGGTCTGTTAAAGAAGTGTATTTTTAAGAAAGTTTTTTTATTTTTTCAGTAAAACACAGTTTAAAAGTTTTTAAAAATGTATCTATAATATTAAAAACAAACAGGATAGGCCCTAAGCTGTAGATTTTAAAATCAATTTTAAGTTATATCCGAGCAAATAATTTTAAATCAAGATAGGGTACTAATTCCTAAATAAAGCTTTAGTAATAGTGAGATATGTAAGTTAAACATTTTATTTGTTAACTTAAATTTTGTTTTTGGAGTGTGTGGCTCCTGGGTATCTAATGTTAAGTTTTTAGCCTAAATTATATTTAAGAAGTATCGGGTACAATATTTTGAAAAACAAAAACAAAGAAAAACAATTCCATTTTAAGTGTTTTTCATGTGTATAAGACTCAATATCATAGTACACTAAATTTGTTTACAAATGAGTTTGTAAAGTGACATACCATGCTGCAGCCCTCTGCTGTGCAAGGAAAAGGTCGTTCTGTTTCTTCCATTGTGTCAAGTGTCAGCTAAGGAACACAATAATTTATATAATTATGTTAACTAAATGTCACCTAAAAATAGACCACAACATTAACAAATTGGAAACATGAGCTAAAATCACACACTTTATAAATCAATTTATTTTTTAACTAGCCTATCACAAAAATGTCTGAAACCCCTAAATAAATTTTAATTTGACATTGCACATCAAGTGTATGTAGAAACACTAAAATATGTGACTTAATACCGTCCCAATACATGTATGTTTATAATTAATGACAATACATAAAAGTTGATATTTTACTTTCACAAGATTGTTTTTTTATTATTTAAGATGGGGTCATAGTTGATCCTATAAACCTCCCTGTACTTGTGATCACTAAGTAACACTAAACAAATATCATACACACCTTCGAATACAGATCACTTACTGCTTGATTCTTGATTTAATTTTACATTAGTACATACAGGAGATGTCTTGATTAAATGTGAACTCATGCACTCCAAAATTACCAATCTCTAAATCATATTAAAGCCGAAATTCAGATGGAAAGAATTAGTAGGGTGGACACCTTAAAAACCAACAGAAATTTTTGTTTACAAAAATGTAAGTTATTTACTAACTTATAAGCTATTTGAATTATAAAGTAGACCTTGGAAAAGGAAGGTCATATAAGGTATGTTCTTCTAATGATAAGTGTTAATTTTGTTTTGTCTTATATAGAACAATGTGTGGGTACAAACATGTATCTTAAATAATAGCGCAAAATAAATAAAATATTATTTTTCCTAAAAGATGATCATCCAAGGACACCACAATGGTCAAGGACCAGATGAAAATATTGTATATACACTGGTAGCAGTAATGTACCTTCTTATAAAAATCTACTATTTCATGAAAAATGCATTTAAAACTAACATGTTGTTTTGTCTAGGAATATTTTACAAATCACACTATCACTTCCTATTCATGAAAAACAACCCATTAGATATATTTATACAAAATAGTTTTAACGTTATTCATGAAGTAGTGTTTGTTAAAATTGTAGATGTATTCACAATGAGTTCATACCAACTAAACGCAGCAAAAGTACACTAAAAAATCTAAAAGGATATTTTTACTATTGGTTTTTATAATATAATTGGATGGACATATTATGTGGCTGAAATTTTCGAGCAGTTATAATTATGCATACAATTGTGTGAGAGAGGAAAAAACTCTCTTACACATATACAAGGCAATGTGGAATTTTGACATTGCTCGCTAAATTGATTGAATATAAGAGATACTAAAATAACTACAAACGATTGACAATTTTCTATATATCGTTGACATATTAATTTGATAAAATAATAATTTTATTTTTATTCCCTTTTCCTTATTTGTTGCTAGCGTTGGTCTTCTATGACAACATGTTTCAGTTCTGTATATAGATGTTACACCATTTTCAGGTCTTATTCATGATATAGATGATTTATTAAATACATATTATCAGAAAGTTTGGTAAATTTTGAGGTACCGGTACCTATTATAATATGTAATTACTTTTTGTGGGATGATCATCATACCTCAAAATTTTCGCAAACTTTCTGATAGTATCTATTTAAAAAATAATATCATCGTTAATACCTGAAGATGGTGATATATATATGTATATATATATATATATACATATATCACCGAAACATGTCATAGAAGACTAAAGGCCGATACACACAGAATGCTAAGCTAAACTGTGCTGTCCTGTGCTAAAACTTTGTCAGTTTAGTTCCCCACACTCATTGCTGAGCTAAGATAAGCAATGGTCCGTCTTTCCCCTTCTAAATTCAGTTTTGTTTTTTCTGGTCTGCCCCAGTGAAGTTTAGTTATGATGGCGCTCTCTAAAATGTATTGTTCGAGTTAATATGATGAAATGGAATAAGAGGAAGAAAAATTCTGCTGTCAGCAGGTGTTTTGGAAGTTGAAGAAAATTTAGATGGTGGAGATTTGACTTGTTCAACTAACGCTTCCATTTTATTATAACAACAATTATTAAATACATCAAACCTAAATAGAATATTACTTAAATACACGTGAAACAAACTGAAACAAAACTTCAACACTTCTTTGGTTATTTTCACCAAACCAACACTGCGTCTGTTCAACATGGAGCCCAAGTTGCGTTATGCGCATGCGCAACGTAAGATGACTCAAGATGGGAGACCGAAAAATAGCCAGGCCAGCAATCGGAAAAGACATAGCGCGGCGTAGCAAGGGTACCCGTCATTTGGCCTAAAGTGTAGGCTAAATGCCTTTAGGCCAACTGCCTTTAGGCCAAATGCCTTTTAGGCCAAA
>CABFOW010006527.1:0-31334 GCA_902141385.1 Timema californicum | reverse complement strand
GCTAGCCTTCACAAAACCTGTCGCCAGGACTCTTTATATTGCTTAGTTTTTACATTGTTGACCAGGGGATAAAAATTCAAGGGGTATGGTATATATAAACTATTGTGCGTATGTTTAAGGCATCTCCGGGATCCAAACATCGACACAGGGATCCCGCTCACGCACAAGTCTGTCTAACACAGTATAATATAAATCACATCAGTATCACAAGTGTGCAGGGATATAAAACATTTAATTGAAATATGTACAAGTAATTTACAGGTGTAATTTAAATACTCCGTGTGTGAATAAACAGCCATCAACAATTCTCTTTCTTCAATTTTATTAATATACCGATTCGTTAGTGCTCGAACACGGAGCTATAGACAGCTGATTAAACGGTATCTTTTCCGTACAATGGTGATAGGCACTCGATCACGAAGCTTTATACAACCTATAAATCATCACAGCATTCATATATGAGGGAATTAATCCGTAGTGTTTCAATCGATGCCCAATGCGGGGTGATTGATCACATAGTGTTTACGATTGACGCCCAAAGAGAGGCGCGATAATCCATAGCACTACAATCATTTATATAAAACATTACCTTGCTTATTAATGGGAATTATATCTGTTACTTTAAATATTGTTGTCCCTATTGGGAACATTAGGTGTGAAGCCTCTTGGTTTGACCTGCAGCCATGACACGTATGGTTGTGTCTTTATTAGAAAAGGTGTAGCTCGTTAAAGCAGAACAAACACACATTCTAAAACGAAAGTACGTCTACCTCAACACAACGAACAATTAAATTGGAAGAAATTGTTGACTTACAGCAATACACAACACCACTCCAGCCTTGCGGATACTAGACTTTAACCTATTAAGCATCTAAAAGAATTATAGCTATCAATACCTAATTCTAGAAAGTCCTAGTTGAAAGAGTTACAATGTTGGTAGTTAAATGAGCTAGCTAGCATGAGTTAACGCCATATCTATTAAGAGATACAATGGTTTAACAATAAGTTTACAAATAGTTAATGGCGAGCTACCAGGAATCTAGGCTGTAAAGACACCATGGCAGGTTTATTACTCATTAGTACTGCCTGTTCATTCTATAGTATATTTATATTTCAACACAAGTCTGGACACAAACTATAACAACTGCAAACAGTTAAACATTAACTAAATCAAGCTGTGCCAAAAGGGGGCCAGACAAAATAAACAATACCCCGCGGGCCACTACTCTGGACTAGTAGCGTACCCACGAGTTGATCACCGTTTAAAGGTGCAATAATAGAAAGAATAGCTAGAGCCTGGTATCAGTCAAAGACCCAACTATGTCATGGAACAAAGCTATAGATAACCTTATTCCCACCATTTTTCGATCAAATAGGTAAGACTAGCTGGAACATGCTACATACAGTATAGGGCATCTGATTATTGCCCCGGTATTTAAGACTATGTCTTATGGACATATAAAACACATCAGAAACTCTGACACTCACAACTATGTCTTATGGACATAGAAAAACAAGTCAAGAAGACCCTATCAAATATTACTATAGTTAAATTCTCATAGTCACAAACTTTAATTCACCTGTGGCGAGGAGCAGAGACCAACGCTTCAAACATCGTGATCACCGCTTGTTAGTGAACTGGTTCTTGGTTAGTTACTAGAATGTTCTTCTGACAAATTGTTACAATAGAATACCAAATATGAGTCCCAGTTGCATGTTAGCATGCTCTGATGCACCCTGAAGGAGAGCACGAGACAAATTCCAACACGTACCGACAAATTGGTCACAGCGTGGGATTTCAGATCCTAAAACAAACGGATTGTCAAATTCCGCGAAGTTTCTGAAACAACGAAAAACATATTATTAATATTAGTGTGGAGGGGAAAGTATGTTGAGAAACCGAATAAGGGTTATTAGAGTTACTTGTGAGATACTACTCTAGGGGGGGGGCTCGGTGAGAGCCTCCCAAACTACTGTTTTACACTTCCCGCTTATCCGAGCAGGGCTTTGGGACGTCGGTGGCGCCCACTAGGGCCGATGACGTAATTCCCAAGCCCCTGGATAAGAGGATTGGTGGCACCGGGAAGTCTAGCGTAGCAAAACTGCGTCAGTCCCCGGAAGTGGTCCTTGATGGTAGGCATATCCAGGTCGCGGTATAGAGTCTCATTCCGGACATACCAAGGTGCGCCCACAATGATCCTCAGACACCTGCTCTGGAACACCTGCATCCTCCTCATATACGTGTCCGCCAGGTGGCCCCAAACGGGACACGCATAGTCGAGGATAGGTCTGAGCAACTGCTTATACAGCGTCAGACCGTTCCTTGTTGACAGGGCGCTACGCCTGTTAAGTAGTGGGCCTAGGATACCCAGCCTTTGCCTCGCCTTGTTAAGTCTCTAAGTGCAGTGTAGTCTCCAGGTCAGTTGGGTGTCCAGCGTAAGTCCCAGGTACCTAATATTGCTCGTCCATCTGATCTGCTCTCCAAACAGCCGGAGCTTGTTTTATTGCGGCTTGATTAAACTTGGCTTCTGACAATTTAGTCCGAGTTGAGTTTCAATATGCAATATTATACAGTATGCAGTATTCTTTATTTTTGATTAATACTTTTATATATATAATAATTATCCTGTTAGGTTCCTAAACCTATTCCTAGAACTAGTTTATTTAAATATAGCTTATACTTGAAAATAATACTCNTGATTAATACTTTTATATATATAATAATTATCCTGTTAGGTTCCTAAACCTATTCCTAGAACTAGTTTATTTAAATATAGCTTATACTTGAAAATAATACTCCCCTATGCTCTACTTTCCTATGTTGTCCTCAACAATCTGTGTTACTAATTTTAACACCTATTTAGTAAACTGAATTTACACATGTTGTTGTTCACCTTGGACGTGATATTTCTGTCGTTTTCCTGGCAGTACTGGATGTCTGAATCTGCAGGCATCCCCCTCCACCAGTTGACCAAGCAATGCCCAAGTCGTCACGTCTTGTCGAGACTTGTTGCCAAGCGACGCAAGCCCTCAACGGCCGGTAACCCTCACTGCTCTTTGATGCATTCTTCTATTTGTTAGTTGCCCCTGCCAGTATTCCGATGTCCGGTTCATCCAGAATTGTTCCACAATCCCGGGCATTCAGGTCTAGCTGCCCCAGCAGGTCTCAGGATAACCCAAATATTTTGCATTGTTACAGTCCAGTTTTAGTACCCTTTTTTCTAATTCCCAATCCAAGGCCGTAGCCAGCGAATAATTTCAGGGGGATTTGTCGGAAGATAGAAAAAATTATAATTGATAAACTGTTTTAGAAGCTATCTGAAGAGTTATTTATGGAAACATTACCCCCTAACTGCTGAAGGATAGGAAAATTTATAGATATTAAACACCTCTAAAAGTTCTATGAAGTGCTTTTTATGGTAACAAATCTCCATAATTTGTATTTGTATCTTAATTTTGATACTGTTCGAAACATAAATAAAGTCATATATATTTTGTTCATAAAATTTGGGGTCACTCCTCAAAGCAAATACCACCAGATCGTAAAAGGAAACTGAACAAAATAACTCTATGTGTCTAGCTTTCAACCCCTTCACATCATGTTTTCCTTCCTAGGAATATTGTCAACACGATGTGGCATTATTTATTTGTCCTCTGTAGTCATAAAAGCGTGAAGAAGGCGAATGACTCTCCTTGTTTATCCTGTTCTTTCTCCCATCTGTAGTCGAAAGCAACTAGTATTCTATACATATATTTTATGCCCTTCAACTCACTGCCAATTAAAACGTTCTGTACTACCATCGTAAAAGTGACTGGTCATGTGACTTATAAGCCTATATTCTTCTACAGGATACGTCAAATATTTGACCTGCACTACAAATGTCCTTAAATAGTCACTCAAAGTCCCCTGGCGGGTATCGAGTCTTCCATTGAAAATCTGTTGTGAGAACATATCTTCTATGTTTTGACTCCAATACTTTCTCAGAAATATATCTTTGGCCTCTTGGTAATTCGTCCATTCATCTTCCATGTTATTGCCCCACATTTTGGCTTTATTATCTAACCCTACAAACAATAGCTCAATCTTATGTTTTCCAGATAAAAATTTTCCCCATATTATTCTCTCAATTCTCTGGATATACTGCGCCGCAGATATTTCGCTCTGGCTACCCCTGAATCTCGGTATCTGAGATAATATGCTGTCACTCTCCCCCCTTGAAATATTTCCTCATGTGCATGAATGACTACTCACCCTCACCCGCCAGAATCCTTTACCTCACTTAATTTTACTTTTAAGTCTTTTATTTTTTCCTCCAACTTTTCAACATTTTCAAACATCCTGTAACCAAAACATTTACACTTTCACCGGTTTGTTGACCTGTTTCTCTAAATACATGTTCTACTTGATCCTTTATGCGGTCTCTATTTACGTCTTAATGGTGTGCTAGGGTAAGCCTGATTTTACTGATATCTCTCTCTCTCTCTCTAAATTCTCTTGTACTCCTTTTAATCCAATTTTATTGTTTTCAATCTCTAATCCTAAATTTCCCATTATCTTTTCATTCTGTTTGTCCTGTTCTACTATTGTTTTATTAACCTTTTCTATCTCGGTAGTATTATTATTTACAGTAATAATTAAATCAGATAATTTCTAAGCTTTTATTAATTTCCCTTTTACTCACTTTAATTTTCTGATTAGTATTCTCTATTTTCTGATTTATTTCCTTGTTACTTGCTATCAAAGCCTCTTTGTTACTTTCCATTAAAGCTTTAATGGCCTTCATAATTTATACCTGTATAATACTTCCTTAATTAAGCTCCGCTTTCTCTTCTAATTCTTTGTGTGAGCTTGTTCCCATTGGTTGTCCATCCCACTCATATTCTCCTGATGGTCTGTTCTGTGATCTCTACACCTCTCCTCCACCTCCAAACCTTCTTTCCTTCCATTTTGCTATCCATATCTTACAATTAACACTTATGCTACAACAAAATATTTCAAATAATACAATGAACTTTAAATAAAACACAATATTAATGCTGGAATAATCTAAATATTATTTAATCGAACGCAATAATTAAAATATTAGTTAAAATTTTACCAATATCTGTCTACTCTATCATCACCATCCTACAGTTTATAATTTTTTTACTTGTCTGTTAATAATGTCTGATGTGGTTTTCACGTCCTCTTCTTCACTGACCCCTCCTGATGATTTATTGGCGCGTAGTAAATCAGCGCCTCTGGTCTGACGTGGATTTATTGTGCAAATAGACACAGCCGATGCTGCTTGTAAATTCGCTTGGTTCTCTAGCATAATTCTCGTGGTGCACGCAGGATAGTCTCGCTTACTTCTTGTGGATATGCTGAGTACTCTCGCTGACTTATCATGGGCACACTAGGTACTCTTGCTGACTACTCGTTGGTACTCTGGGTACTTTCGCTGATTTCTCGTGGGTACTCTCGCTGAAATCTCGTGGGAACGCTGGGTTTCTGGACCCTTGGTTGGGCCGCCAATTGTAGTATTCTAAAGACCCCACGATGGGTTGTCAATTGTAGAATACTATAGAGCCCCATCGTTGGGTAACAATTGTAAAATTCCTACGAAATCCCACGTTGGGTCATTAATTGTAATAGTCAAGAAAGCCTCACGTTGGCTCTCCAATTATAAATATCCAACAAACTGCTCCTCGATGGGCACCGATTGAGGACTCCTACGTAAATACGACTTATTATCTTTACATCTTTCTCTGGCTAGCTCAGCTTCTCTTATCTACGTGATTATCTTAAAAGGAAATTCCTACTTGTACAATTAATATACTTTGAACACTTTTAGGTTAATTTATGATTATTACGTATTCTTTTATACGTTATTACTATGATAATTAACAAGTTCAGCTTGTACAACTGTCCCGTCCCTACGCCAGTCACCGTAAACTATATCATGATTAAAAAATGTGGCGACAAGCAACACACGTCTTGTCGCCATCCCAGTCACTGCGCGTCTCCTACTGGTGTAACAGTCAGAATTTGTTTCTCCCACATGTATTTTTAAAATTCTGATGACATCGACGATCCCACCAGAGTGGACTGGCAGTATTGACCTATCCCATGAGAGTAGTTTGAATTCTAGCTTTCTGGTTGGCTGGGTAATGCAACCGCTCCGTACTAAGAAAAAGGGGTATTTCTCATAGAACGGAAAATAAGATCAGCTCTTTCCTTTTGGTTTCATTGTCCAATGCATCCAGTAAGCAAATTTAAAATAACAGAAATATATTAACTTATAAACTGCCTGAAGGGCTTAAAAATTCTAAAATGCAAATGAGTGATTAATTTTTTATAAACTAAAGAGCATTGCTGAATTTAAATATAAAATCTAAATAAAATATTAAAACTGCAGTCTCATCCTTCCTTTTCGAAACAACATAGGGTTTACAAGTTGGTACATTACAATTGTCATGGTAGATTCACTAATTTCTTCGGGGCTAAGAATCCCGGCTAGTCGGGTGTTACCCCTATAGTTGTTGACAAATCGCAGCACGTAGGTGATGATGTGTGGGAGTGTCGTCCATGATGCGAACTTGGAGAGTAGTTCCCATTATGAGACGGGGTTGGGATCAGCAAGCTTAGGGGTGAAGGTTTCACTTCTAGAAGATGTGCGTCCAGCACAGGTGTAAATTGCGGTGAAGGCCAAGTCTGGGATGAGGAGTGAAGCCAGAGTGGTCCATGCCACCAAAGCGGGTGATCAGTCTGACAGATGAAACTGATATTTTATATTCTTATGGGAGGGGAATTCTTTTACTGCTTCAAATAATCTATAATCAACTTTCTCCCTCTGTAGAGACTATATGTGCTAATTACGCTGTTTAAATACTAGAAAACCGCATATTTACCCAAAGAAATTGATAAATTTTCTTTTATTAATCTTTCGGAAACTGCTTTAAGACTTTCTAAATGTTATTTAAAGTAGAGTGAAAAATTTAGGAGGTCATCCAAATGTACCAATGCTTGCGTGGTGATAAAACCTCGTAAAACTCCATCAACCTTTGAAACGTAGCAGGGTCGTTTTGAAGCCTGAAAGGTAATCGTTATTATTTATAAGCCCCTCGTTACTGTAATAAAATAAGTTTTGGCTTGATCTTCTAGGTTTGCTGTTAATGCGTGTAATTCTGAAGTCAAATCCAGCACTCTAAAGTACTTACAAGCTCCTAGTCTATCAAGCGTTTGTATGATGGCAGGTAGTGTGTATACATCTGGTGTTGTTACCAAATTTAGTGCTCGATAAAGAACTTTGTACCTACATATAATTTCCCCATTATATATCTTTTTATTGACAGCCATTATTGGTGAAGCCCATGGTTTGTCGTAAGGATCCCTAGGAACTGTGAAACCTGATGATAATGGCTTTTCCACCATGTATTGAACACATTTTTGTTGACTATACGGTACCCTGTAAGCCCATTGCGTGAACTGTTTTGAATTTCCGGTGCAAAACCTATGTGCGTATAACCCGAACGGGTAGTAAGACGCGGTGCTAATAATAATAACAGTAATAGTAATAATATGCTGAAAAGCTGTGTTCTGGGCATATTTGTCCTCTCTTTTTGAATATTCCATGGTATCTTCTTAGAAGAACCTATTTCTCTTCTCTTTACTCGGACAACAAATGACCGATTTTTCCGTGAAATCTATAGTTTCCTGGAAATTTTATTAAGCGCATTTCCTACATATCAAATCTTCCCTTGACACCTAAATATTGATTCTTATGTGGTATTTTTTTAGAATTTCTGGTCTGAGGTTTAAACCCAACACTTCTCCTTTTACTATGGTCTTTTCACTCATCTCAATGAAGTCCCTACTTTGTAGCACCAACATCTCACCTAATTTATAGGTTATCGCAATCTTTAAATCACCACCACCCAGGTTACTTATACTAACTGGCACGTAGGTCTACTGTTGACCTTGCATGGTTATAATCTGTCTCACACTTCACTTAATAAACACACGCTGCTCATTCAAATGTTATCTGTCAACAAGGTTTCACTCATAAACAAACTTGCGCTTTATAACTTTTGAGGTATTTTACTTGGACATTTACTCGTTTTCTGGTGTCTGGACACAATGTTTCAGAGAATGTAAGATACATAGGGAACCGGACCATTTGTATAACACAAGAAGGGCTAATTACTCTCTTAATCGTATTTAATATTGTCCTTACGTTACATTTTCCATATTTTCAACTAAGAGTGTATATTCATGATCCTAACCGGAGAGTTTGATTTGGTACATCGATAATCTCTAAAAATTTTGAAATGGAATCATGAACTCAATATCATCATTAATTATTGAGTTATTTTTACTATCCATATCCTGGAATGTTATCCAGTAGTTATTCATGTTCTTGTTGCTGGTGTCCATAGAGACTGATGGAACTATTCTAAACGGGGACCAACGTTTGTGGCTTTGCTAGCCCCTATTGAGTTTGAGTAACCCTGTCAACTTGTTTCCGCACATTACCTCGCGAATTGGCCTAACTTGCCACAGCAAAAACAAGTCTTCCCTGTGGCTTATGTCAAGTTTGGTCTCCCCTAGCGACTACGGCAATCTCAAACTAAATGCCCTTTTTTGCTGCATACTTAACAACTTTTATCCCTACTTTCAGAACATATTTTCCTTCAACTACCCCTTTTTAGTTCCGGGGGCAGATTTTCAGCGTCTACTACGCTGATTGTGGCTTCAATTCCGTCTTGAAAGTTGTTTGGTCTTTCTAGACGCGTCATTCTGCCTACATCTCCCAAAAGTCCATAAGAAATGCATCCAACGCTCTTTGACTCTCCATACATTTAATTATTTTGTTTCTTTTGGCCTCTTTTCCTAACTTAAATGTTTCGATGTTAATCTCCTTACGACACTAATCAAATTCCTTAACATTTTGGTTCTGCCCGTGTATAATTTATATTAATTGCTCCCTACAAATTGACTTTAAAAAAAATTAAAACTGCTGATTAAAGCGTTTATTAATTCCCCGAAATTAATATCCTCAATACAATTTTTGTCTGATACTAAGAAACAAAAGTTTCATTTGAAAAATATAGCTTTGTAGTAGCTCTACAATATTTATCCGTCCAATTTGTAATAGTGGCTGCTTGCTCCAATTTAGTAAAAATAAATAAAAAATATTGTCTTTGGCCTAACATAGAATACAGAAGTCATTTTAATCAAGGTGAAATTTGTTAACTTAATTTCTGTCCATACCTCGTCTCTAACATCCTTTACTGTTATAAGTTTCAAATTTGCCTTATTTAAACCTGATAATTGCCTAGTAGATTTATCAGAGGCAGTTTTAATGTCCACGCTACCGCCATGACGTTAACATTAGCCATGTTAGTTGAGCATAGGTCCTACCTTAGTTACTACAGGCTGCTTAAATGTCCATATGCTTGGCTCGTCTGCTTGGGCATCGACTAGTCAGTCAGTGCTAGTCAGTAAGTCATCTACATCGTCATCGACATTTAGTCGGCAGTCAGTGCGCAGTCAACGTCTAGTGAATTAGGTTTAATTTGTTTATTTAGCGATATATTCCGTGCCGACTGAAGTCGGGTAGTGTGGTATACCGCAAGGAACGCGTCAAGAGGAGGGAATGTCCTCCGACTTGGATGCAGACGTTGAAGGAACGGATGATGAAGAAATGGAGGACCAAGGCCACGAAGGCGGTCCATCCAACACCAATCCAAAACTACCAAGAGAAACCGATAAAATCTTTGAGACAGTCTCTGGACTCAATCGGAAGCTCAGGACCAGGCCGGGACAGGAAGTTCTGCAGTCGAAGGCTATAAAAGTGAATAATAAATTTGCTAGCTTGTCTAGCCTACAGGATGAAACAGCGACCAGTCAAACGGGGCAACCAAGTGGAGGCATGGAGGAAAGTTCCATCCCGCGATGTATTAAGACACCTCCGGTGGTCGTAACTAACGCGACACAATACAAAAATGTTATAAAGCTCCTAAACAGCGGCTTGCAAGACGATTACAAGGTGTACTGTATTGTACAGGGGATTAAGGTGGTCACGACCTCCCTCAGGGATTACTCCGCCCTGTTAAAGCTACTCAAACAAAACACGTTAGAACAATTTACGTATGTACTTCCCAAGAACAAACCCTTCAAGGCTGTCATCAAGGGCCTTCACGGAAGTATGCCCAGCTCAGACATAAAGGCGGAACTTCAGAACAGGGGATTCACGCCGACCGATGTGAGACAGTTATACTCGAAATCAACTCCATAATCTGGGACACCGAGACCCCTACCGATATTTGTCTGCACCTTGGAGAGGACAGAAGGGGTGGTTGAGATCCTTAAGGTACCGGTCATCAATCATACTGTAGTCAAGATTGAGGAGTATCGTGCTTCACAGAGTACAATTCTTCAGTGCCACCGCTGCCAAGATTTTGGACACTCTAAAAACTACTGTGCCCAAAAACCACGCTGCGTCAAGTGTCTAGGAGGTCACCTGACGGTAGAGTGCCAGAAAAAAGAGAAAATAACGCCAGCACAATGCGTAAACTGTAAGGGACAGCATGCAGCAAATTACCGCAACTGCCCTATTTATTAGCGAGAGCTGGAGAAGAAAAACCAGGTGTCAGAAAAGAAAAAAGAGCGGGAAAGTAAAGTGGCTAGCCCTGCTACCAGCGTGGCTGGGAATCGCAAACCCTCAACTGGCCAGAAATTTTCTGTCAGCCAACCAACATCAGCAGGATATGTGGGATTGAATCAACCATCTTACAGTGGGGTTGTCAAGAAGCTTGCCAAGAAAGACAAACAAGAAAACCGTTCCACGGAAGAATCCTCGTGTTGAAGGACCTTCTCCAAATTCTCAAGGAAATCAACGTGGTGGGCTAACTCCAACTACTTATGGAAGTACCTCGTACTGCTGAAGAATGCTCCAGACAAGACAACAAAAGTAATGCTTCTTCTGGAAGCTGCAACCGAATTCTTATGCGATGGCAACTGATCAAGGAAGAGGTGTAGAAGAGTCATTGAACATACTGTTTTGGAACGCTAATGGCATAGCCCAACAAGAACATGAGTTTCAACAACTTCTGGGGGCGTATGGAGTCGACGTAGCATTGATATGTGAGACCCACCTATCGGAACAGAAGAAGATGCGGTTCTGCGGATACGAGATGTATAGAAACGATAGGACAGCTGGCCGGGGAGGGGGCAAGGCCGTGTTGGTGCGCAGTAACCTTGTACACTATCAAACGACTTTACCGGCTATGGACTATATTGAATCAACTTCAATAGCTATTCCCACAGGGTGGAAACAAATAGTGTTTACCGCTGTCTACAGAAGCCCTGCGGTCCTATTCACTATCGTATGACCTAGACAGGCTCACGTCAAAAAAGGATTTCCTCGTAGCGGGAGATCTTAACTGTAAACATACGAGTTGGAACAGTCTAGTGTCCAATCAGGCAGGTCGGAATCTGGCTGGCCAGGCAGCAATCAAGAACTACACAGTCCTGGCGACTAATGAACCGACATTCTACCCATCCAATTACAGGAATCTTCCAGATGTTCTGGATGTCGTCCTGACGGATCTAGATACGCTTGTGGATGAACTCGAAGCCTTATACGAACTTAACTCCAACCATCTCCCGGTCTTTGGAAGGATAGCCCTGAAGACAAACCCAAGATTGTCGTACCCTAGGAGGAAGATCCCCAGGAGTGACTGGGATGAGTATCGGCGGGTATTTACGGATGCAGTTCCGTTGAACATGGAGGTAAACTCCCCGGAAGAAGTGAACCGTTTCATCACTCTTCTGACAGCCACATTACTCGAGGCATACTGAGAAACAACTGTATTCGGAACGACGCCGGTTTTGTTGAAGAGGGATGACCCGGAGCTGAGTTACTTGATATCCCTGAAGAGGGAAGCGCGCAGGGAATGGCAGTAGCACCATGACCCAAGGCATCGTGCAGAGTACAGTAGGCTAAGAGCCCTTGTGCGTAGAAAGCCTAAAGCTCTGAAGATCACCAACTGGAATGAGTATGTAGCGAACACTTTGGCTGGGGATGCCAACGTGTGGAAGGTGACGAGACAGCTCAAAGGTACGAAAGGAAAGGCAGGGACCAAGGTCATCCACGGAAGGAGGGTGTTGGAATACCGGGGCGAGGCCAAGGCAGAGGCCATTGCGGAATCTCTTGAAGACCAGTTCAAGACTAATTCAGAGCCCCAAGATGAAGAGTTTACCAGGACAGTAAAAAGAGCGGTGGGGTATGCCTAGCTGATCCTGTTATATAGCTACCGCCCCCTATCACCATAAATGAAGTCACCCACCAGGTGGAAAATCTGATGGAACGGAAAGCGGTAATTCACGACAGGGTCTCGAACGAGATGTTGCGACATTTTCCGGAATGTGTAATCCAGCTCTTAACAAGAATGTTTTCAGCGGCATTACTGGCAGGTTACTTCCCGGAGGCGTGGAAGGTAGCCGACGTCGTTTCATTGCCCAAACCAGGCAAGGACTGCCAGCAGTGTAGGAAAACTATTTGAGAAAATCTTTCTGCAGTGATTGAAAGCCTTCGGGAGAGATCATCGAACTGTCCCCGACATCCACTTCGGATTTCGGAACCGTCATTCAACGGTACACCCAGTCCTGAGCCTAGTGGAGGAAACAACAGAGAGCTTTAATCAAAGGGAAATCACGCTAGCTGTACTCATGGATGTAGAGAAGGCTTTGATAAGGTCTTGCACGCCGGGCTTATTTACAAATTGATCCAGGTCAATTTACCAAGGGCCTATGTACATCTAATCAAGAGCTTTCTACCTGGATGACACTTTCAAGTCAAGATGGAAGGTAAAAGGTCGCCTCTTCATAGTATCAGGGCGGGAGTGCTGCAGGGGTCAGCACTCTTACCGTTCCTATACACTGTGTATGTTGCTGACATTCCCATGGACCCGATGATCAAGACTCGGCTCTTCGCAGATGATACTCTGTTCTATATTGCCAACAGGAACGTGAAGTACGCTCATCTCCGCCTGCAACGGTACCTCGACGAGTTTAGCAGTTGGCTGGAAAAATGGAGGATAAAGGTCAACGCAGAGAAATCAACAGCCATGATAATTTCGAAGAGGAGACCCCAAGCCCCACCCCAGATTGTAGTGTTGGAGGAGGCTATCCCCTACAAGAAGTTAATGAAATACCTCGGGGTGATGTTAGATTCCAGAATCACATGGAAGGAGCGCGTAGTCTACTCAAGGAAAAAGGCAACGGGGGCCTTCATGGCAAATTACGGCCTGTTCAAGAGCACAGTGCTTGAGAACAACATCAAGCTGCTGCTGTACAAAAACTTAGTACAGCCTATTCTGGTATACGGATGTGAGGCGTGGGGGTATGCTTCCGATTCAGTGCTAGATACTCTACAAGTAGTGCAAAACAAAGTACTTAGGTGTATCTTAGGTGTGAACATCCGAACTGACAATGCGCACATGCACGCTACCACCGGTAGTGCGACTCTACAAGAAATCTTCCGGCAACGAGGTGGCAAATTCTACAAACAAGCCCGTGAGGTAGAAGACAACGCCATAGTAAGAAGACTCGATCAGTACGACATCCGAGAGCCAAGGAAATACAAGAAGCCCCGGCTCGAATGAGCAAAACACCTACTCAACTTCCCAATAAACCCTTTCCTACTAACCACTCCTGTTTCTCAGCATTGCCAAATCCTTGGGTCCTCATCCCCACACTTCCCCATAAGCTAGAATCATTTTTCTTCACACCTGCACTTTCATCAAAGCCATGTTCGCTTAGTGTCTAATCTAATTTTATGTATTTTCTTTCAGATCGACTAGATCTTAGTTACACACTATACCAAACTCACTTCGGGCATAACTGCGCTTGTGTTTCATCACAGTGTACGATTGCTCGAATTAGCAACTTCACACAAACACTGTCGCTCCCAACATACAAACTCTATTTTTCCTTCACAACCAATTTACACTTTTAGAAATAAAGGTTATGATCTGTGACTACAGATTAGTACTTTAGGTATAAAAAAGCCCCCTACCGCCTCTGAAAGTCGCTTCTGACATTCAGAGTGAGTAGTTCAAGGCAAACAAGGGAGCGAGTCGTCTGCTTGGGTCGTCTGTTCTGGTCATATGCTCGATGTTGGTCTCGGCTGGCTGGCTGATGATGCGTCGCAACCTACTTGATGGTATTAGTGTCAAGTCATGTCCTTGAGCTTTTAATTTCACTTATAGTCTATTCACATCGAGCTCAAACGAAATCAAAGAGGGAATTTTTTCTGTGTCCGTCGTTCTGATATCACTGTAAGTGGGTCGTGGGTTACCCGTTCTGTTACTATTACCACTGTCGCTGTCAGTTCACCTAACTATTATATATATGTATATATATATGTCAATCTCTCAGGATAGCCTATAAAATGATGGGACTTGTTGGGTAGGAACGTTTAAAATAGTCAACCCTCTTGTGTTGATGGATTTCTGTAGACAAATATATATAATGTGTATAAGTGTTTAATACTACTAAAGTTTTACTCCAAGTCGGTCATTTTAGCAAACAGTCCTTGAATACATCTATATTGGCGAAATACTAAAACTCAACCTGGACAAGAACTACTCAAGTCCTACTTCGATGTTCCTAGCAGTCAACTATCAAAACCGTCTTAAACTCTACAAAGGATCTCCGAAAAACAAGACTCTTTTGACCTCATTTCACACCTAGCTTAAAAAAGTTTTGCTAAATGTAATTAACTGGTATGTAAATATAAACAAGCAAATCAAAGGATATGTGTAAACTTATATTGGATTGTTATGAAAAGCTGGATGACTCAGGCTTTTATTGTTACGAGGTAGCTATGTCTCTTATATAACATAACGTTGCCCCACTGTTATTAAACACTGAAAACCCATTCAATTTTATATCAGTGAATACGTGGTGGCAACGCCAACGTATACAAGCATCTTACTGGGGAGTATGGAACTACGTCACTGAATTTGTTAATTCCTCAACATTATTAAAACACAAATTGCGTTTTATAACGCAAACATAATGCTGACTTGATTCCTTTCTACATAGAGAGATGCAGTCAGGGTTGTAGTGTAAGAAACATTACTAAAAAAATAACCGATTCTGATTAGGCCCCTCTTCAGACCGATTCAAATAATAACATTGTTATTGGTCTTTATCAGAATGTACAATACATCCCTAGATAAATATTTATGACAGAAAGACCTACCTTTTCGGGTCATAAGCCCGCTTTTTGTGGTTGAATTCATCCCTGGCTTACTGAAAAGATTAATTACGCCAAACATAATAATGGTAGGAACATATCATGGGTGGCACGAGGCTCTGGTTGCTTTTACTACATCTGGCGTAGCGCTTCAAATGCACACCTCTCCACGTAGGCTTCCAACGTCTCCATGGTGCGTCAAATCAGCATTAAGTCAGCGTCAAATACACGTAAAATCATGCCTAGAGTCAGCTACTTGTCTAAAGTTCTGCATCCGCTTAACCGTCGTAAACTGTAAGTTTTCCGGCGTGTTTCTTTTTTCTGAACTCGTATTAGCTGTTATTTTATGTGCGCTAATTTGTATCACGCCCTTATAAATAGCACCAAGAATCGTTGTTACGTAAAACTTGGTTTCTGTTCGCGACACCACATATAAAGGCACGCGGTCATAACTGTGCGTTATCTCATTCTTGGTTTGGATCCTAACGGGTTAGTATACGGCCTGATAGCTCTGGACTCACGTGCGTCAATTTATATCTCAAAGCTAGCTTTAAATTGAAGTAAGACTTTTATTGTGTTCGGGCACCAGGTAGTTTCATAATCCCTACCAACACTTGGACTGGATTTGATTAGATCAAAGATAACTTGAATCAACTATCACAAATTAATATTTAGGATTAATTGAATGCACACTTTGGTCCTGGTTATAAAATAATGAATATAAATAGTGGTAGTTGAGTTGTAGTGACAAGTTTATCTCCAACTCTCTAACTGCCCAAATGTTTAGTACACATCCATATGAATGCTTGTGTTATAGCGAGCTTTTTTCCCAATGGCAGCTACGAGGGAGTCTAGAACCCTCTCCACCTTCCCCTCAATGATTTCCCTTATTTGAAATAAATCGGCCAAGGTCGCATTCACTGTCACTTAAAAAATTGTAATCTGGCTCGGGGAGATCTTTTAAAATTGGTCCTGTTGTTTTATGCTATTTTTTAATGGTCTTAAATACTAAAAAACACATAATATGTTGTGTCCTTATTTATTTTTAAGGAAACATTAAGTTGGGATCCTTGAGCGGATTTTCCCCTCTTTGCGAGCCTGATGTATTTGTCCGCTTGACCACTGATTTTGATAGGACCTAGAACAAGAAAAATAGAAAGTTTAATCTAGGATGTACGCTTAGATAGCTGAAACTTTGCACATGCTTTTGGGAAAATGTCAATTTTTTCAAATACCCATCGGTTTTTCCGGAAATGAGGATCACAAATGGTGGTCCGGTTTATTTCTTTTTAATTTGGTCAATAGCAAGTATGGTCGTGTAGGTTCGATGTGTTAATAAAATGCTGTCAGTTTTTTTTTACCAGGTTGATTCACCGTCATATTATATAGTTATTTCATAAAAAAAATGTGTCTAAAGTAATTATGTGTAAAACAAAACATTTCAAGCAATGTCTAAATAAACCCTGAATGTAAATAACTAAAATAAAATTTAAAATGAAATGAACTCGAATAAGTCACAATATATAAGTAATTTAGAAATAACATTGAGGCATAAACAAATAAATCGAGATCTTTTTACCCTTTCATGGTCAGTCTTCATCGCTTAACATTTCGTCTGACTCTGACGCTTCATTGCATTTGTATATTCATTGAAGCACTCTATTCCGTAGCATTCACAACCTGAACAGTAGGTATTCTTTGTAGATCTGCAAGACCATCCTGATCTTTGACATCATTATATTTTAATGTATTATTTTGGAAATGACTGGATATTTTTCATGACAGGTATGTGAAAATAACCTTCAAGTTTCCACCCACTGTCAGCTGGAGGAGGCACATCTGGATTTGGCTGAAGTGCATTTCTCCAAACTAATTCTTAATAATTGGTTCGGCCTACGTGCAGACACAGAGCATCTTGGGTAAGAGTAAGTTGCTCAAAATATTTTCCCTGTTAGAACATCTTCACCTATACATTTAGTACATTATTTTCTTCTGCACGTCGTTGGTAAAGCATAGCAGTAAATTGTTTCATATTTTAGTAGTCATCTTCATCAGGTGTCTTTTTTCCCCAGCGTAGAAAGTACCTCTGCATGTTCCATATAAACGTTCCAAGATGACATTTTTCCATGTCCCCTAAACTGGCTTACAGTATCACAACCATTTAAGCTGTGGAATCCCAATAACGATTAACGAATATTCTCGGGCATTTCTGCTACAATTTTATGGATTAGTATTACACTTGTAGGATTACTTCTTTTCACCCCTACTCTGGAATCTATATTATGCCACACCAGAATAATCATAACGTCAGTATCATCACAGCAAAACACAGGTGATGTAAAAGCATGTTCAACTGCATGGTTTCCATGCCATGTAATTCTCATGTCTGCTTCCTTTTGTTGTAAATGAAGTTCATAAATATGTCTTATTATGAAATGCTCAGCCCTTCCTGAAGAAAATCCTCCAAAAATTACCTCTTGGTAAATAATCAAATTTTTCCGTAATGCTTTGAGGGTTTCCTCGCGTAAGAAATTTACGAGGCTATCTTTGTCGGCTTTGTCAGCAGCAAGTGCTATGAAATCACTCCAGGATTGAGAAACAGGAGTTAATATGTTGCTTATAATCATTAAAATAGGTGTAGCTTTGCCGCATCTTGCTGCTCTTATGGATGACTTAATCGATGGTTAAACGTAGTGATCAAAGACAATATCAACTCGAGAACATGATTGGTCCAAATGAGCAAAAACCTTATTTTTAAAGTAGTCTGCCAGGTCTTTGAAAGTATGTGCTGTTTTTGACTTTTCTATATGTTGTACAAGAGCCATGCCATCAATAATGGTTGCAAGTTTCACCGAATTATCAATATGTATGCAGTCGAGTACATTATCTCCAATAACCATTTGTGAAAGAACTGCTCTGTGACCCGATATTGGTGAACCATGTGGTTTGAAAACAGAAGGTAGATAGTAAAGCAATGTATGTTTCAGAAACAAGTGTGCATTGAACTTATACGATCTTGTCGCACGTGCCAATATTCGTTGACTTACTTTTCTTGCCGATTGCACACAATTTGGTTTACGCAATCACAGTTTAGTTGACTGTAAATTCCTGAAGGTTTACGGTTTGAACTTGATATTTTTTAATAGAAATTTACATCAGTTTGAGGGCCAAGTTGGTGCTGTAGTATAATGTTAATGATTTCTGGCCATTTGTTCGGTGCATTAATAATTTAATTTGAAACAGCATCTGGAATAATGTCACCCATGTCAATGCACAGCAAGTCGGTAGTGTCATGACGAAATAGGTTAAAGACTTCAAACTGTTCTGCAATATCTTTACATCTTTGAAATATCTATGTTTTTGTTTTGCTATAGTTCATTGTGAGTGAAAAGCGTCACAATCTCGAGTCCATAAAGTTCATTTGCTAACTGTGGCAACCGACCTCCTTAATTGAAACTCAGCTCCCACCTTTGTCTTGAAGGCTCGATGTGAGCTATAATTACAATACCAGCAGGAACTTTACAAATTTTATTGAAATGTTCAACGGCTTTGTCAGTTGGAATCCTAGCAAAGTTGTGATCTATTCGTTTGGTGCCGTAATCGCCTGCCACAAATGCTACATAGACATCGGGAGCTGCAATTTGCAAGTATGTCATACATTTAAAGTATACAAGGGCAGGAAATGAAAATAATCTCCTCAATTAATATCACGATACAGAAAAACATGACACAAGACTAGTACACATCACAGGATCTTTAGTTTAATGCTCTTAATGACCATATTCGCTATTGATCAACTTAAAATAAATAAACCGCATCGTCATTTTGATCTTCATTTCCGGGAAAACCGATGTAAATTTGAAATAATGGCCATTTAGTAAACATAATGTGTATAAAATATTATTTCATTTTCCACAGTAAAATTTAAAATCAGATGATCCTGTAATGAGATAAGTAATACTATAAATGAAGCTTTAAAAATAAGTTTTTATGCTTTTTGGGGAAAATGATTAAAGATAGACAAAAATTGTAAATTTCATTTTAAAAAAAGTATATCAAAAAGCTATAATATATTAAACAAATAGAAATATGACTGCAAGCTGAGATATGGCCTAAACTAGAAATGCACGGCCGCCATCTTGAATCCAATCTGTTGGCTAACCTGCCAGGCTGATAACTTGGCAGCATTACTTTTGTTAGCTTACTGTGATGTACTCTGTCGTAGAAAAACAGTTTCCGTTTGTGGCGGAGGGATTCCTACAATGTTACAACTTTTGGCTAGTATGTCTAGTGTGTTCTTAAGAATTAAGTTTAGTCTAACATTTTTTGTTAGCAAATGCAATATCTCCGAAAGTATAAGTCCAATGTATATGTTTAATCACTCTTTGGAGAAGCAATAAACCAATCTAAAACAAATGTAGATACACCTTTCGCATATTTGGCGTATTTGTTAACAATTCTTAAAATAGACACCAAAATATTGGTTTTACCAACAAAATTTTATTATTATTTAGGCTATAGCAAATAAACTATAGAATATACGTTAAAAGACCTTAAGGCATATTTATTATATTATTTTAATATATCTCTAATGAGACTTTGAAAAATAAAATCAGATTGCGTTTATTAAATATTCAATGGTGGCCATCTTGGTGACGTCATCATGGGTATGTACCATACACGCGAGAGTGGAATCATGATTATTATTAAACTAGAGTGACTTTATCGAATTAAACTACCCAAATATACGTTTAACTAAATGTGCTACCACACTGGGTTTTCTGACACTATGCTCATTGCTCCCATACTATTACTAACAAAGTGTTCGACACAAGGCACTAAACAGGATATCACATGCAAAATATGTATAAATAATTGTTGTGTTTATATTATAATATATAAGTATAATAATTACTCACATCATTGGATGGGATCAGGGATGGGTAAACGACAGCCCCCGCGCCAAATACGGCCCCCCGATGTGTTAAATCCAACGTGTGGGATAAATAATTATAGTTTGTTGCGTAGTAAAGCAGGATTTTTTTAAAAACACAACTACATTGTGTATTCATTAAAAATACCAAAATCTACTTTTCCGTCTTGGTAAATCATGCCCACAAATATAAGGCAATGATTTCATCCTCATGTTAACAAGTGTTATCTACTATGAAACTTAGGGAGAGTGATCTTAGAAATTATTATTATTATTATTATTAGCACCGCGTCTTACTACCCGTTCGGGTTATACGCACTCACTCTAATGTGTTATGGTAGGGTGATTGTGAGATGAAATGGAGGCCCTACAGTTTAACGTTGGAATCCGAACCACGGTGGAGGCCTGGCTTTCCCCACATTCCCAAGATGTCTTGTCAGAGGTGAAGGAAGGGTTTGGTAATCGATCTTAGAAATTGACTTACGGATGAGCTTCTGTCTTCTTTATTGAGAATCATCTTTCCTCACAGTTTCGCTCATCTCACACCCAATCATATAATATTCTGTACTAACTTAGTAGCATAGTATGTCACGAAGGTATTTATTATTTTTATACTTTTTCAACGTATTTAAAGTTATTCATGTCAATCTATTGTCTATGCTCATATTTTATTTTTAATTAATTTAGGAGAAAAGTTAATAAATAAAAGTCTTTGGCACACCAATTCTTTTTTCATTTGGCCCTTCTGTAATTAAGTTGGGACAGCCGTGTTATACTTAATTGCCAGTGATGGGGAGATTGGTTTTTGAACCCCTATCAGATTGAATATTTTATTTTAATAAATGCTTCACCACTCAACTTCCACGCCAGTGTGTCTGTATTTTCTCTAAATTCTTCCTTCCTCATTCATAAATATACACGTTTAGCTCGGATGGGCAGTGAAAGGTTAATGAAAATGTTTTACATTTTGCCTACCAGTTGTTTGTCGATCACCTCGTCTTTCTATGCATGAGCTGGTTGACAAGTTCATGTGATTAATGAAAATCACTTGAACTAACTAGTCTTTCAAAAATAGGTTTATACTTTGTCTAACATTTGTTTGTCGATCACTTTCTCCTCCTATGCATGAAATTGTCGACGAGCTGGTCCAAGTTACGTCGGTCCCTTGACCAACCTAGCCTTCCAAATAGGATTTTCACACATTGTTGACCATTTGTCTGTCTACTTCTCGTGTTGACTATTTGAATCAACCAAACTTTGACAGCCAAAAGGTAAACAATTTGAAAACATACATGTAAATCACTTTGTCCCATGCATGTGTTTGTCGACCAGTTGCTAATATTCTTGTTGACCACTTGACACACCTAGACTTCCAAATAATTGTATACATTAGGTCAACCAGTTGGTCGTCTTATCACATGGTCCTACTCGTGTCTGACACTTTAACCACAGTTATCATGCTTGTCGATCACTTGTCTGTCTACCAATTTGTCCTCCCTTGTCGATCAGTTTGTTGCAGCCAATTATGATTGTTAGATATCAACAGCTAAAACACTCTTTTATTGACGTCACTCTTTCTTTGTTGGCACAGTGCACATAAGACATGATTGAAGTTTTGTTTTAGACATTTCCTTCTTTCACCTCTGATGGTCATCCATTCAATGGCTTAAGAATTATGTGCTGCGCTTCATCCCATTTACAAGAAATGAAGATATTGAATGTTGTGACTAAGTATGTGACGGATGACAGTGACTTTAAGGAGCATTACGTGTATGTGACGTATGACAGTGACATTAAGGAGCATTACGTGTATGTGACGTATGACAGTGACGTCGAAAGAGTGTGAAGTCGTAAAAGTGTAACGTTTTATTTTGACGTATATTAGTGTTTTACCACATACAAAACAACATATTTACTAATACGGCGGTTGTTATGTTTATTAATGACGTCATATTTAGGTAGATTTCAAAGTGTTATAAGAGTTAATTACTCACGAAACGCCGTACTCTCCAATGTACCGAAATAATTCTCATCTTAGTATGTATATAGTGTAACCGGAAAGTAACATGTTTTTGAACGTTTCCGAGTGACCACCTGGTAGGTTTTCCCACCATATGGTACGCACAAAACACCATAGTTAGCATTACTGTTTATTAGTGACGTCATATTTAGACATCTTACGTAGCGTGAGTGACATTTTATTTTGGCGTCGATTAATGTTTTACCACGCATGAGAAACCATATCCAATTAATAATGTGGTGTTTATGTTTATAAATTACGTCATATTTAGATAGATTTCAAAGTGTTATAAAACTTGATTATAAAAACAAGTTAAATGAGTCACGAAACATCGTACCACCCAATCGACAAAAATAAGTCTCAAATGAGATTGTATTCATTGTAAGCATGCAATCACGTAGCTTTCAATTAGCTTGGAGCGTTGCAACAGAACAAGTGGCCACCTGGAAACTTTCACTATCATGTGGTAAAATCGATTTAAAAAGAGGACATAAAAGCCTAATTGTAGTTAATCGAATCGATTCATAAGATCTGAGATCATTTGATCCAAGCACGGTGAGCAAATCAGATCAGTGATGAGAAATCACCATTGGCTGATAATCCATTGCTATTATGATACAGCGGGCATTTATTCATTGAATCTTAAATTTCTGAGGGGTAAGCTAAATTTTATTGTATTTACTCAATTTGAGAAATAAGAGATGATTTTAAATACAATAATGAATAAAATATGATTTTTAGATTATCTACCTCCGACTATAATCGGTGTAATTGTTTAGTATTGTTGATATTTATATATCAAACTAAAATAATTGAAATAAATTGTTCTAGTTGTGTAACTAAAACTCTAATAGACTGTATTGTCAAACACATGATTAGCAACTATGAGAACTTTATTTGAGAATACATTCTTATAAAAATTAATAATTACACAGCAGTTGATATATTGATTACATACAAATATTATGAACGGTATACACTCTTATTAGTCACATAGGATCATTAAAGAAAATAATATTTAAGGCTGTTTATTTTAAACGAAAATTGTCATATCTGAACTCTACATTTTTAATTTTAATACAATATTACTAAAGTTTGAACTTTATTTTAAAAAAATTTTACTAGAAAATTGGCACATCTTGATTCAATATTTTCAATTTTAAAACAATATTACCAAAGTTTGAAATGATTTTTTTTTCAAATTATCAATTGTGTATTTAACTCCACTGGATAAGTAAAATTCAACCGGAAAAAATTTACTCTGTCTCTGGTGTGGACTTATCTACGAACATATCACCATGAAGAATTTCACCCCTCTTTACTCTTATCATACATTTTACTGTGGTGAAATGACGTGATACTGTTTTGCAACAGTAACTTTTGAATTCGAAACACTATTCTTCTTTTTCAAAGCATCTCTCAAGGCAAATATGAATTATGACGTTTACCTTTTCACACCAATTTTATTGTGTTTTTAATAAACACTATTATGAAATACATCTAATGTGTGAAGATCTATTTCAATATCCCCATTTTCGAATTCTTTAAATATATATATTTTACCTGGCCGGCTTTATTTATGTTTACCGTCGAAACATTCCCACATTGGAAATACGTTCCAAAAACCTGGTACTATTTAACCGCACCCTTTCGGATTAAACATTGCCATTTTTCTTATGCTAATAGAAATGTTAAATTCACACTAGAAGTTATATTCGCATCGAACTAACGATATTAGTTTTCAGTGCTTATTACATTTTATTTTCAACAGTCCCACCGAGTCCAACCAACATTTCCGGCCGCCATCTTTGTATTGACCGTCATTTCCGTATCGACAGACATATACTTCCACCGTCTCTGACAAAAATTTACGTCCACCATCTCTCTATCAACCATGATTTCCATATCGACCGACATATACTTTCGCCGTCTCCAACCAACACTTTCAGCCACCATCTCCGTATAAACCGTCATTTCCGTCCGCCATCTTAGGCCAACATTTCCGGCCCAGGTTAACATTTACTGGCCGTTTATCTATATTGTCACTATTGGGGGAAGTAGGTGACACCCTGGATCCCCGTTTCTGGGTGGAAGTCAACATCTTATCTGTCGTACCATCCATGAACACAATGCTTGCGGCACAGCCGCGGGCGTATCGTGAACCATAAAATCGTGGCGTTAGTTAAGGTGTGCAAACAACAAAACAAGTTGCATCTTAAGGTTACATAAAGTAACTGAAAAACTCACTAGGAACAAAACAACGAGTCGACAATTATAAAAGGAGAATTTATTTCTACCTCTAGGTTAACAAGGTCTACCATTTTAATCTGGCGGTGTGTAAACAACAAGACAAGTAACGTCTTAAGTTTACATTGGGTAATGAAAAAACTAACTAGGAACCAAACAGCGAGTCGACGATTATAAAAGGAGAATTTATTTATACGTTCTCGTGCCGAGTGAAAAGAATTTGTCACGTAACAAAATATTGTGCCTTTGTCTTTTGGCAAAAGTAAGTAGAGATTGATTGTTATTTCTCTCTTTATTCTGATCAGTGTTCAATTTATTATTTATAATAATATTTAGTAGTTTCTCTTTTATTTTAGTGTCTAAGGAATAAACATTAAATAAATTTACAACTGACGAATCTATCGACAATTCTAGACCCGCTACGTCAGAAAATGCTATACTCGACAATGCCGAACGAATCCACATTTTTGGCCATGCTGACCCTACAAACATTGACGACTCATTTACCATAATAAGAGAGACAGGACTAACGTATAATCAGTCCAACTTGTTAGACAGGGATATTTTATTTTGATTCAAGCCTTTGATTGCGAACTATAGTCCGTTGTATTACCTAAAGACACGTTTCTCTAGTCTATTGGCATATTTGCTTAGAAGTACGGCACCTAAAGAATTTATGGAACGCACGATCAGGAACACGGAGAATAACCTGGACAAACCTGTCAGGGTTTCGTACCGTTGATGTTACCAAATTTATGTGAACACTATTATGAATACATTAACAAAAGTTATTCATAGTTACGCCAAATTTGGCATAGCCGATGTATTGATGATTAAAGTGAATAGTATCAAAATGATGATGGGAAACGGTAGACTAGAGCATTAAAATAAAGTATCTTTAAAACGATTATCTGAGTCACTATTAAATTAGTATAGTCGTTGTTAAATCTTTGACAAATTGTTTGGCAAACGCTATAGTTATAGAGATAGCCAATATCACTAATGATATGAATTATAAATCTTATATTAAGGGGCCTAAAATTAACAATGCGGAGATGATTTTCTCCCAAAAACGCGCATATATTTAGCAGCGGGAGGAGGGCGCGAACATCACGATAAATTTCAATGTTATTTCGATGACCATTATAAATTAGGCGTGTAAATTACTCTCTCAATGGTCAACGGGTTGTGATACGGGGGTTTCATATTCGACTAGGTACATTAACCTATTGTACGATGACATCACGCATCACTTCTACGTTATAATCAATATGGGAACCGATTTTCAGTTCTATACTTTTGCGACTGATATAATATCGGCTTTGAAAGAGGTGCGGGATATTCGTGTAAGAGTACTTGCACACAATGTATATCCACACCTCCGTGTTTGTACGCGAGAGAAAAATCGTACTGCAGTGATTGTAACAGATTATTTAGGTCTGAAACTTTTTTCACTAGCCATATATAGAATAAAATTAGTGACAGGATTTAACACAGGTGTGCAGTATTTGTGACAAAACGAAGGAGATCAATCACCAATTTTTAAAATCTTAATGAACGAAGTGCAAACAGAATAAATACAACCCTAACCGTTGTTATATGCAGACGTTGAGTCAAAAGGAGCTCATTGATAAATATCTAATGTTCTTCTTCAATTTCGAGACTAATTAAGATCGCGCTACAACCGACGACTGTTTTATACACGAAAAGTACTTTCTTCACTTACAACATTATATGGTAAAATGTGGATTTAACGATAGCATGGACGAGGATTGTGATCAATGCGGGAAACAATCTCATTCGTTTTGGGAGAATCCGGTAGACGGCCGAGACGACCGAGAACGTTTGCCAATAAGATTGTTTGTCTTGCGCACATCTCTCGGTGGTCAACGTGATATTTATCGTAAGTAAGTTTCTATCATTAACTGCACACAAAGAATCTTTGCGGGTGGAACTAAAATACTCTGCATGATGATGGACCACATACAATTTAAAGACACCCTAATTTCCTACCTATGCCACTGAGACATACCCCGAAAACGTTTGGACTAGACTGCAAAAAAAGGACACTACCCCTATCTGTTCAATACAGAAAAAAATCTAAATTATATCGATGAGATGCCTGGTCCCAAATTGTTTGTCACGGACTATATGAAGCCGGATGACCGAAATGACTTTATGGTATGGAACGCCGAGAATCTTGCGCAGGGGTATATATTTTATAATAAGTAAGAGTTGATGGCCTATTGTGTATACGACGTTAATGTATTACGCAAGAGTTGTCGTACATTTCTTCATCTATTTCTATATTTTGTTTCGACGGACGTGTTTAGGGAATCTATCGCCATCTTGTCGGCGTGCAATCATTTATTTAGAAAACTTTTTTTTAGCTCCCGATACGATAGCCATCCTACCTAAAGGAGGAAACAGGTGAGGAGACAGACAGCCTGCGAAATAAATAAAATCTTTAGTACATCTGCAGAAAACAGCCCCAATATTCACATACAACACGCCATCAACGGATGGGAGATAAAAATTTTGGGAAAGAAGGTGGACAGTTATAGTGAGAATATGAGGGAGATTTTCGAGTTTGACGGTTGTTTATTTCACTGGTGCACATGTATATCATACCGTGACGCCACTATAACAGGTACGAAAGAGACGCTCTTTGAACGATACGAGTGCCCTCTGTTGAGAGATAGAACATTTAGAGCCGCAGGGTGCATTGTAACCAGAATGAAAGTGTGCTACATTGACAAAATACTGACTGAAAACACAGGATTAGACATTGAGTTACACAATCACCCTATGATTCGAAATGCTCCCCTTGATCCTTTTGATGCACTCTACGGTAGACGCTGCGAATCTATAATTCTAAACTATAAGACTAAGCCCAATGTGAAAATATGATATTTAGATATATGCAGTTTGTACCTGTGGGGGTACAAATATTTTAAATTTCCTGTAGTTCATCCAATTAATATTTTGGTCGCCGAAGATTGTCCCGATAACGTTGTAGATCGAGAGGGTAAAATTAAATATACTGTTTTGCTTCCTGGAAAATTGTACCACCTCGTAATGCCCTACACGAATCAATAAAACTTAATGTTTGGTTTATGCTCTTCTTGTGCAAACGAAATGAACCAAGGTGATTGTACACACGACTCTGACAGAATTATTACAGGCACATGGATAGTGGAAGAAGCTCGACAAGTCATAGAAATGGGCTACAATGTGGTTAGAGTGCAATAATTTTGGGAATATAAAATTACCCAGTTTGACCCTCAAACCAAAGAAGGACTGTTGTCGAGTATACAATCAAGTTACTCAAGATCAAACAGGAGGCGTCGAGATACCCCGATCGGGTAAAACCGATTCGAACAAAGACAATTACGTTGGTGACTATTACAAAACTGAGGTAATAGTGCTGGATGAAAATGAAATGGTTAAGAATGCAGGAAAGCGCGCACTTGCTAAATTGTGTTTAAACTATTTCTCGGGACCATTTGCAATGAACTAGATTAAGACGAAGACCAGCATAGTGAACTCCCCAAAACGGTTTTGTCTCCCTTCTCACCACCTCGGGCATAGAGGTTTGCAACATTATCTTTCCCAATGACGAAGTTGCTTGCGTCTCGTGGACGTACCACAAGGTAACCGCCCTCCCGCTGGACACGGTAAACGTACCTATAGCCGCGTACGTGACCACCGGTACACGTATGAAATTTTATTTATATCTTAGGCACTTGGGTTGTTCTTGTCTTTAATGTGACAAGGACTTTATTATTAGTGTGATAATACCAACAGACATATACATGCAAACGACAGGCGACAAGTTGGGTGATATGACAAACGAACTGACCACCTACTCTAAGAAAGCGTAAATTACAGAGTTTGTTTCTGGTGGACCTACAAATTATTCGTACATTGTGTTTGTTCCCGAGACGAACTAATACAGGTCCACCACCAAGGTCAGTGGTGTAACGCTAAACTATAAAAACACAAATGTAAGCTTTACGAAAATTAAAGACATCATTTTGAAAGACGTGGTCCCCGTACACGTGACCAACCCTCAAAAAATTAAACGAGTCCCCAACATCTTTTCCGAGATGGAGATAAAAAACTATAATATTGTATTCACTAAGCGTCGGATATTAAATAACAACACCTCCATACCCCACGACTATAGTTGATCACATTTCTTTGACTTTGATTTGCTAGTATCAAACACTAAGATAAGGGAGGGAGGATTTAGACAACACAATAAGGAGCGAGTCATCTGTCATTGTAATTTAGTATATTAGATAAAATCAGCACGTCCATCTTCACTCTTTGAAGCAGGATTTGTTTCTGATGTCTGCCGAGGAGTTAAATAATTTACTTATAGAATTTATGAACGCATACTCCTGTAGGGATATCAATCGCCCTCGGGATTTACTCTCCCCCTCTGTACAGCATGAATTAAAAGATTATAAATATTGTTTGGAACATTATGATAAGGGGATAACACAAATTTATGGACCGCCATCTATTAGTAAAAATGTCGACAATGTCTTAACATCATCGTAGAGGAAAAGAAAACCCAGCAACTATGTGTTATATTTTTATACGTGACTGTTTTTTTACAGTGGTCGCCCAAAGTGGACACTGACTGTTGTTTCTGTCCGGCTAGATAATCCATTCAAAATACAAGGAATCTATAGGAAAGCGACAGGGCTGCATAACGGAAATTTATTTTTCGACCTGAGTCAGAACGCGGACGAGCGCCTACGCTTCAAAAAGGACATATTCGACACTATTTGTAAAATGTTTGTTCCCTCTAATCTACTAGATGAAACTAATCAGGAAAAATAGTCACGTACAGTCAGTGTTGAAAACGGCCACTACTATATTACGCAAAGCTATTCTCAAAGTCACCGACCCGGAGTTTATAACAATGATAATAAAATTGGTAAAAGAAGTATGCATAAATTAATAAAGTATAAAAATTGTATTCGAAAATTGGCCTGTAAGGGTATTTCGTTTAAGAAAATAAGAAATGTCGCCTTTCAATCGAGCAAATTCCTAAGCTTCATTCTACTGGCTAATATTTCCGCTCTTGTCGTGGCCTTAGTTAAATAATATTTCACAACTTAAACAGATGCTTCTCGTCCTGCCCGAATTATTTAATTATAAACGCGATGACAAGTCTTCCGATTTAGTAAAGATGAAAATTATTTTTACTAGGAGATCTAGAAGAAAAATAGACGATTATCAAAGATTGATTAATTTTAGAAAGCTTCAACAACGAAAGGTTCCTCCGACCGATTCGGCACCACAGCTGGGAAATATTTATCACCATACATACACAGGATACTGTCTACAGACCCTGTATTTAGAATTAGGAAGAGGGGGACAATTTTAAATTGAGAATCCGAGTTTTACCATAGAGGATAACGATATCTACCCAGGTAACACACTATAAAAGTATGCAAGGACTTTAGGAGTTGTTGACGAAAAGAAACGTGGGTAAAGATATAACTGCAGACATAAATTTTAAAAAAAATAAAGATATATTAATTGCCACGAGCGCTCATTATCAAAATTTTGATCGTAACGGAAAAGAATCTAGTAGAGGTTTGAAATATAAAACAATCATTCCTAAACTGTTTCCGGCCAAAAATCGTTGGAACACACTCAGATGACCGCCACATTAAAAAATTATATTACAATCTCCCACAGCCATCGGCGTCTTCTTCTGTCGTAAAAGTTCAAAATGCTAGTTGAGTAGGTAAAATAAAAGTAAACAAATGGTTAACCGAGCAGGACGCGTACACTCTTCACCGTAGTTTAAGAAAAAGGTTTCTAATTAACCCGTACAGAGTGGCCAACATCGATGATGTGGGGGAGATAGATTTAGTATATATGAGAGCTTTTAAAAAAGGACAACAAAGGGTTCAACTATCATCTAAACATTATCGACCTATTTTCAATTTACGCATGGTCAATACCCCTTTAAACAAAATTGGGTGCAGACATCACCTTCGCTATAAAACGTGTTTTTAAGAAAGAGGGAAGACGCCCTCTTTCGGTTCAGTCGGAAAAGAGTAGGGAATTATTAAATTCTAAATTTCAAACATTTTTTAAACAAGAGGACGTTCATTTTTATCATTTTCATAATCTACACATAAATGGAGCCGTCTTGAAATGCTTCAATCGTACGCTTAAAACTAAAATGTAGAAATATTTAACCGCATTCAACACTCCCAACTACATCGATGTGCTGGACAAGATAGTTCAGAATCATAGCGCTAGTGTTCATTCGAATATAAGAATGACTCCAGCGTTAGTCACTTCCTTACTACTATTACGGCTTCAAAATCAGAGGGCTAAAATTAGAATTGGGAAAATATTTTTCAAGGTGGGTGATCATTTGCACATAAGTAAAGAAAAAAATATTTTTGCAAGGATACGAGACTAATTTTACCCGATAATTACTTAGAGTGGTTAAAGTAATTCCTAGACTTCCCCAAATGTTCTATTAATCACAGAATCACCAGGGGCGTCCCATAGAGGGACATTTTTATAGCTACGAGCTAGTTCACATTCGTCATCCGACGATTTTTCAAATAGCTACAATAGTACAGAGTAAGAAGATTAAGTGCAATCAACATCATCTAGTCAAGTGGAAAGAATACGACAGTTCTTTTAACAGCTAGATACCTAAGTCGGACACTAAACGAATATGGTTCAGTTTTATGTAACACTGCCGCCGTATTCTAGCATCGATTATTACGAAAATAATACACTCTTATAATATATGACATTATTAGTAGCACCGCGTCTTACTACCCGTTCGGGTTATACGCACTTACGCTAATGTGTAATGGTAGGGTGATTGTGAGAT
>CABFOW010006526.1:0-19164 GCA_902141385.1 Timema californicum | reverse complement strand
AAATCAAGGAACCAAACACACTCATAAAAACTCACACTTTAAATTAATTAATTAAATAATGACTTTAAGCAAGGAGCGAACCCGGGTTTTGAATAATACTTATTCCACAACGTGTATACAATTAGCCAAGAAAATTATTCAAACCCCGTCGTGGTACAAGTTACTTGCATATAAAAATATATCTGGAATATCCCCAATGATAATTTTCTTCTTGAAATGCATTTAATATAAATCCACAAACCTAAATTTAGTCCTTAAATTTTTTCAAATATATTTTTTTTTAATTATTGGTGTATAATATATTGATTTAATTTAAGTGTACGATCCAGGGAAAATGAGATTTCAATTTAGTAAAAATTATATGGCGTTTTCAAATGTTTCATTATGAAATATTTCCTTTTGACCTTACTTAATATTACCTCTCAGGGAATAATCCTAAGTTATTGCCAACTCATCTCACACAACTTAAACATGTTTGAGTATTGACCTTCAGTTATTTCTCATGAATAAAGTTGTTCGCTGCCATGCCATATTTATGAAGGTCATGCATATGACATTGGCTCTGCTCTTAGCTTTGGACATTGAACATATTCTTATTATAACAGTCACGTGACTTATTCATGTTGCTATAAAAACAATTTTATTATTATTAATTTAGCTCGAGCATAATTTATTTTATTTACTAATGTGACCAAGATTAGTATAAATTGGTTCACTAATTATATTTTTTTTTTTTTAGGTTTTGAAGATTTCTTAGGCACCCTAAACTATTTAAAACCGCTCTTAAAACGCACGTCAGTGTCTAACGCCTGATAATAAGTTGATAGGCAACTCATATAATAATACACTGAGAGGTATTGTGTATTGTCTTGTTGCAGGCGTACACTGAACACGACTTCTTCAGTGATTAAAAATAAAAAATATTTTTATTTTAAATCATACTTCTGTATTAAATATCTGTGTAGATTTAACAGCTATTTTACAACGAAATATTATGGTAATTCAAAATACATTTAATATAGTATCTACCATAAAGAGACTTTGAATAATTTGTGTGGCAGAGATAATAATATTAGATCCGCCGTATGGCTGGTCAGTCAGTCTACCTAATAACCATGGAATAAACTGGATTTCCAGTGATGGAGATGTCAGAGTTCAAATCCTGGTAGGGTTTTCACTGAAAAATTCCCCCCTATACCACAACGCCAATGAATGTATATTTCTTCTAAGTTTTCGCTTCACCCGCCCTAATCAATTTGTGAAAATGTGTGGACTAACCGGATGGGTAGTAAGACACACAAAAGCAATAATTGTTATGTGTGGCTCAAAATATGATTATAATAATATCAATAAGTAATATATATATATATAATTACCATGTGAAAAAATTGATATAAGTAAAATCAATTGTAATTTTGTTCAAACAATAAATTAAAAATAAAGAATAGCAGGGCTGGCACTGAATTATATTGATAAATAATGAATATTAATTTTCTTACTCTCATTTATAAAAACAGAGATAAATTAAATAACCTCTAAGCAAATGGAAATGCTAACTATGGCAAACTTATGATAAGGTCGGGAATAAACCCAACACAACTTAGACATTGGGAACATTTATACTTTATCGATAAGTTGTTGAATGTGAAATAACCTCTTTTTCTATACAAATGCAAGTTAGGAAATAAAACGGTGGTAAATCGAAATAGTTTGGGTAAGCTTGTAAACTCGATAGTCTTGTTTGAATACATATTCAGGTCAACATTATATTATTAGCAGTGGAATGTTGCTATGATAAAAATAATTTGAATTCTACCTGTAAAATGTTCTCATCACTTCGCAGAAGACCCATTGGCTCGATATTAACACAAAATATATTCTCGCGGGGGGTATGTAGAGCAGTCTCTATGTCTGATTAGTCAAATGGGGGACAAGTGAGTGTGAACATATCACAAGTCCAGTTTCAACAAGCTCTACTCACCCCGGAATCACTCAGCTATACGACAGAGAGTGCTATGTAAACACAACTTCATATTTTGTATTCGGTTTATGGGGAGCTAGTTGATTGAATGGAGGTAAATAAAAACGGCCATGACATTTAAAAATATTAAGTTCAAACATCAGTATGTTTTTTAATGTAGTTTTCATATTAAAAGTGTACTGTCCCGACACCCCCCCTCCCTTTACTGTGATATGAATCGGTCAGGATAGCTTGCGGAAGGGGTTAGGTCGTGGCAAGACAGTTGTGTGAGTTCAAAATAATGCATGGGGTTACGAACTTTGGTTTATTTGAAGCACTGAGAGATATCACAAAATGTGATAAATGACGTATAAAAGGAATATAAGAGATAGGACGCACGCACTCGTGGAAGAACTGGCTTATCCGTTAAAACTTAGACTGATGGACTAATTGATACGGTTCGTGACCCTCCTACAGAGCTTGATCTCAGGACCCTGAGCTTGACGGTTCCCCCTAAGCCCAAGTGCTACTAATGACCTGAAGATATAGTCTGATATGGTCCGGCATCGGGCAACGTAACTGCCTCCGAAATTGATGGTAATACGTCAGCCCCGATTAAAACAAAATAAATACTTTTAGAGCTAGATCTGGCCTCATTCTTCCCCAACTAGAGCAATATTGTTGTGAGTAGTCAGTATTCCTCTGTAATATTTCTAATTCATTATATCATATTCCCTAAGCCACCGCTTTCATTCACGTACAGTACGTCCAAGAAATTTACGTAAATCAAAACACATCCCAACATTGCTCAGTGTTGTGACAGCATACACTATAATAAGAATATATTAAGGTTTTATTTAATTACTGCAAGCTCTAAACATCTATAAAATATATATTTAAAAATAATATTGTCTATCCTGTGCACCAGGAAGGTGTCTTAGTGACACGTACGAATATAAATAGTTGTTATAATGAATATTCAATGATGAGTATTTTATTATCAGGTGTTCTCTCTTACAAAAGGTCAATTCCTTTTGTCAGTGAACTTAGACCACCAAAGTGCACTGTCCTCTGCCTCCTCCTTTCAGATGAAAGAATTTTCTTTTTTTCTTCAATTCAAATAATACATTATTTGAATCCTCATTTTAATTAAGTTAAAAAATCAATTCCCCTCTTTACAAACAAATGAATACGTGTTTATATTATTGGAATAACATGGTCAAAAACAGTGGGCCAACATTTTCCATCTCAAGTGTCTAATTTGACTATCATCTTGCACTGAGGGCTGAAGATATATTTATTATTATTATTATTATTATTAGCACCGCGTCTTAATACCCGTTCGGATTATACGCACTTACACTAATGTGTAATGGTAGGGTGATTGTGAGATGAAATGGGGGACCCACATTTTAACGTGGAATCCGAACCACGGTTGAGGCCTGGCATTCCCCACATTCACAAGATGTCTTGTAAGAGGTGAAGGAAGGGTTTGGTAATCAGATAAATCTCTGCTGAGACCGAGGATTGAACCCCAGACCCCAGCACAGAAGTCCAACACCTTACCTCTAGACCACCAAGTCACCCTTATATTTAGTAATCTTATCAACTCAATTAATAAAGGCCTACAAAACACTTAATAAACAATATTAATTTCAATACCTATATATACATTTCACTATTGGTTTGTAGAATCTTTCAAATTCTATTGCCAAAAAAAGCCCTATTTTTTAAACAAATGAAAAATAAATGAACATACTTTCACAAAACAATTTTGCCTTATAAATATATGTTATTTATACATATTTTGACTAATAAAATAAATGCATGGTAAAATTAAATTGTGACCATTTCAAATACATATTTTTATTTGAATCATTAGCTATCCTATCCACCACCGAGGTATTTCCTTTAATTTTCCTTCATGCCACTGTTAAGTGTAAGGACAACATATTCAGTAAGTGCGGGCTTCATTTGGCCCACTGACCACCAGTTGGATCACATTGGTTTAAGGAATCACTGTCGCAAAAGACTAGACTGTAAGTGTTGAGAAGATCACGGTTCGAATCCCGATATATTATACTAAGGGTGTATATCCCCTAATGATTCTACACCCTACCTTTAGGAAAATGATGATACATTTTCTTTTAAACCAAACCGTTCCTACCCCTATCTCATTATTGTAGTTAATAAATGTGTTAATCCCAAACGGCAATTAAGGAAAATGAAAAACAACAACCACCATTAAGCTAAGAATAAATAACTAGAGTAAACTACTTTAACATGTTCTTAGTGGTGCGTGGAAAACTTCACCTTAAGTAGACACAGAAAGGGCGTAAGTATTCCACATGCCACTGGTTCAGGCAGTTCAAATTTAAAGGTCAAAATAGAGTTTTGATTAGTTTCCTGGAGGCTGTTTTTTACTTTCTACACATGAGTAATTTCCATTTTTTCATCTTACTTTAAACTCCTGCATTTGCCTTTTCTCTCAGATTGTATATCACACATTTCCACTATCTGGATTCGTAATCCTAGTAGGAAGCCACGTAAAGGTTGATACAAATCGATATATACATAATACCAGGTATAATACATATATGTATATACCATTACGTAATAGAAAACCGTATTTGATTCTTCCGATGCTGAGATTTCACATGGAAAAAATATTCAAATTTGTTACAGGACTTCAATCCACCCCGTCAATTATTTTGGGAACAACACGAGAATGAGTTAAGGACACCTTAAAAAAAATTCCCTGGGCTACGTAACTTTCTACTTGCACAAGCTAATTTATTTATTTATTTAACTAATGAGATAAATATGATTAAGGTGAATTTTAGAGGATTTGTACCCGCGTTAAATTGAAGAGAGAAAGGGGAAACATTTAGGGCAAAATACACCTTACTACACCTGGGTAGGGTTCTGACCCCTCAATCTCCTACTATAAGCTAACCACAAACCAGACAAGACCGATGTCTTTGTACGTACATGTGCCTAGTCAGTGGGGGTTTGAAAACTTTAGTCGGTGCTGTTAGCTCCACAGGCTTCGGAGAAAAACAATCAATATTATCTCAAGATTTCAATTTTTACTCTCGTTATTACTTCGTTCCCTAACAGTTTTGATTGACGTGAAACATAGATTAAATCTCCTGACCATAAAACGTTTTTTTTATTACTATTAACAAGCCACGACGCACTAAATGTTTTTCATCATATCGTCAGGGTAATATTAATTAACACTGCTAATCTGTGGGAAACCGGGAGAAAATTAGATTGGCGCGCATACAGGGAGCCTGCTTTGGGCAAAAAATCAATAACAAAATAATGGGATTTGTAATATGTTTCACTGAATTTTGTTGTTGTTGGTATGATGTTATATGGTTGAATATTCAAATATTACGACTTATGTTTAAAAAAATATATATGACAATGAATCGAATTAATTTTTACGGGTTTCCGATGGATTGTCAATGTCATCTTCAGATTAAATGGAGCCTTTTTCAGTTCCAAGGGGAGCCTAAATAATTTTGTTTCAAAGCGTATTAGTATCTGTTCGGGCTATAGGTATGTATAAAATAATTATGATAGTGAATTATTATTATTATTATTATTAGCACCGCGTCTTACTACCCGTTCGGGTTATACGCACTTACGCTAATGTGTAATGGTAGGGTGATTGTGAGATGAAATGGAGGACCTACAGTTTAACGTGAATCCGAACCATGGTGGAGGCCTGGCATTCCCCACATTCACAAGATGTCTTGTCAGAGGTGAAGGAAGGGTTTGGTGATCAGATAAATCTGTGCCGGGACCGAGGATTGAACCCCGGCCGCCAGCACAGAAGTCTGACACCTTACCCCTAGACCGTCAGGTCACCTAGTGTAGTAGTAATGAGGAAGGTAAACCTATCCCTTATATTAAGCTGTTAATAACCTTAGTCTTAAGCATAACAATAAGAAAAAAGTCTAGTTTGCAAGTCATGTTTAAATATAGCTATGTGTTTAGAAAATCCCAATAAAATATTTAATATGTTATTAAATTTAACCTAATAATCTGTTTCAGCAAGAGGTACCAATTAACTGGGAATACTAAAACAAATTTCGTTGTATGATAAATTCCCAGATGGTTGAAAAAATGTGATTTTCTTCAATATGCACTTGTTACTTATAGGGAAGAAATATAAACTTTATTTTTTTTAATCTCTGAATATTGTAAAATTTTCAGTATATAGACATTTATTTTTTCACGGTACTTCATTATGTTGGTGAAGTATTTAAATCATTTATAAATACTTGGATAAAATGAAATATTATCTCTACACACATCCATACATGTTTGAGAACTTGTGTGGTATGTTTCTTCCTACAATAACGCTCTCCTTGTTCTTCTGAAACAATTAATTACACTTGTGATTGAAGACTAAATTACTTTCAAAATGCTTTGAAATTTTATTACCAGAATGGAAATAAAATAATTACACCATTCAGGTAAAGAAGTGTAAAAACGAAATCTAATTCTATTGGATGTCAAAAAAATTATTGGGTCTGGGGATTTTACTTGTTACTTTGTCAACATTTTTCAAATTCCTATTTACTATAGTCTAATTTTCATAGAAATAACCTTATCAAACGGCTAGAAATATGTACTAGATATACTTCAATTATTCATACGTCAAGACATGCGATCTGCAGCTGTCGCTTTTGATAGGACTTATCAAACCCATAATTTAACATTTTTTTAAAATCACCGCGTCTTACCACCTGTTATATTTACATGCGTATGTGATAGCTACTCTAATTGAATAAGGATGAGGAAGGAAGCATTTGAGAAAAAACAACCCTCAGTAGACCCAGCCGGGATTCGAACCCCGATCTCCCCATCATAAATAAGCGGGTCAATCAAATACGATAGTGACTCAGTAGACCATTCGACCACTTAAGCGAGCATCACTATAAAATAAAATTTTTGGACAATTATTCTCATCGAAGAATAAAAAAAAAGTTGTATTTTCTAAAAGTTTCTTCCTAAACAAAATCATACTTTAAATTATGTTTGCTTTAGAAACATTCTCCTCCCTGCCAATTTTAAAGGTGTATTATTCACAGTAAACAAACTCCAGGTGGGTTATTCCCTAGCTCCAAAGAATCATTATCCCGTGATGAATAATTTGAACAGAAAGGTCTCCTATCAGTAAAACAACAGTTTAATTAACTTTCTGAAGCACTCGTAAGGAAAACACACACTTCATGTTGTTTGTGCCGTACTTTATAAACAGTTTACTTCAGAAAAACCACGTTATTGAAAAATAGGTCGTTTGAAAACTTATTTTTGGTGTTATACAGCGAAAAATTATGGGAACGTAAAGTCAAATATTAATTTTAAAAAAATATCTTATTTTTATTGGTTTTCAATAAATATCCACACACAAACACACACACAATAATATACTATATTAAAATACTTAAAAAATAAATTTTACTGCATTGGTATATTAGGATCTTGGTATAAAGAAACTTTTAAAAATAAAAAAATATTTTGTTGTTGTCAACATTGATAAAGTTAAACTATATTATTAGTGTGGTTTTATTGGTATTGATAATTTCTATCAATAGTGACTGACGCAGACCACATAACCTGATGTATGAATAAGTGAAATCAGATCTAGTCACTTTTATACAAATTAAATAAGAACTTTACGATAAAAAATATACGTTTAGTTGTACTTAAAGGTCAAGGTTTTGCAATCATCACAATATAAAAAATAGTTGGTAGGTGTCGCTGGGTATAAAGGTCAAAATTTAAAAGAGAAATAAAGAGGGAAAGGAGGTAATAAAACGAGGTTAATCCCCAATAAATGGCTTCTGGGTTCATTGAGTGTTCAAACAATTGCTTTATTTATTCATGCATGTCTGGGATAAATAATTTTTAACCCCGTTATTGGGAAGATTATCCGATACTAATGTACCTTTTCTCAGGGGACGCCCGAATGTACTAATCATGCATTCTTTGCGTGGAGGCTCGTTCCATGTTCCGATGAGATGAGGAATGATTACATTACTTTCACACCCTAATATTCACTATACTCTTTTGAACAAACTTAAGCCTAACCAGACCTTAGTTATCGATAGGATGGTTCTCCTTTTGGTAAAAACACCATGGTACAAGCCGAGAATTGAACCAAAGACCTCATGATTGTTATTTAGGTCTATTGATCACCATACCACGGGGCCCGTTACACAATTTCTTTCGGAGAGCTCATATATCCTCATTGTCCACAAAACTTCCCTGGTTTGGTCATCATGGGGAAGAGGTGATTAACAGAAGAGGTTTCATCACAACACAATTTTTTTTTGGGTTGGTTTAGGGTTATTGTGTATGTCTGTACTAAATACACATATAGTTTAACACGAGTATTATTTAAAATGTGATATTTTTATTTGTTTTTAATACGTCTACTTGAATGAAAAATTAGCAGCTCCAGTCTAAGAAAAACTAAGATAAGCGGCCTGAGGATGCTTTGTGCTGACAAAATGACACCAGCAATTCTAAGAAGTTGACACTACCTTCACCAACAGATGGCTAACAGTAACTTCATATATAAGAAAGTTCCCAATCACGAACCGGGCGCCTTATAACCGTTTATTTTTTCCTTAATAAAACTATTTTTCTCTGTCTATCTCTAGAAGTGGATGTCTGTTGAATGAACTCACCTAATCATATATCTTTAGGATTATAATAAACTCTAAGTAACTGATACATGATATTTGTCCAAAGATCACACCTCTAGTTCAGTGATTCCTAACCTGGGAGCGAGAAGCATTTACGGGTGAGGGAGGTGGGGGGAGTGGAACAATAATCCTTAAATAACTTTAAAAATAATATAAAAATTAATCATATATTTTATTTTAAATTCATTTTCAAACGTAATTAAGATAATAATTTCTAGAGATATACGCAGCACTATCTACCAGTTGTATAAAATATGGTGACACACCAAAAGTGTGTATGCATGTGTTAATTTTCAAACGTTTAAGCTTCTGAATCACCCCTCTTGAAACCCAGCTACCATTGCAGCAACCAAATATTCAATCCTCACTCTCATAAAAAAACACACTAAACAATGGGGTTGACTTGTGGAAAACGATTTTCGGTATTCTCTGTCAAAACTCACAAAACTATCCTCTCTACCCTTGAAACCCAGCTACCATTGCAGCCACCAAATATTCAACCCTCACTCTCATAAAAAAAACAACATTAAACAATGTGGTTGACTTGTGGAAAACGATTTTCGGTATGCTCTGTCAAAACATTAAAACCAATATTCAATAACTGATTAAAACATAACAGTGGCAAGTATAACGATAGTAAAGTTTTTTTTCTACCAGGAGGGGATGGGGCTGTCGGCCGAAAAAAATTAGAAACATCTGCTCTAATTGTTTTATTAATAACCTATATCATGTCAAAAAGAAATAAGATACTTCATGAAATAAATCACAAAGCATTTAAACTTAACGTTGCTAGTCTCCACTTAAAAATCCTATCAAGAAATAAATAAATCTCAACTTTATAAAAAATATCACACCTGTAGTTTACCCTAACGGAGATCCCCTGGGTTCATCCAAATCTTTTAACCTTTCCACTCCCCTTCTAACCCCCACTCACCCAGAAACATGTTCTACGCACTGATTAAAAAAAAAAAAAGTTTCGATGAGTTAAACACGATTCGAAGAGGCAGATCGTGGCATTTTGGCTTACAGTCCACGTTCTGCCCAAAAGCAATTTGGTATTTATAGTCGAACGTAATAAAAGCAATTAAAAAAAAAGTGCGTTGACTCGTTTGCTTCCATCGCCTGGACATGTTGGTGGATAGAAGAAATCTCTTGATAAATACATGGATAAAGCGGATTATTAGACAACTATTACGAGAGGTTGGATGAAAAATGATTAAAATAATATTCCAAACTTACTTTTATTATTCAAATAATAAGGAATGATTTTAAAACTATTCCAAAATTATTTTTATTATACCAATAATTAGGAATGATTCAAACAATATTACAAACTTACTTTTATTATAATATTATTTTGAAGTTAAATTTACTATTCTAATAATAAGCCATGATTATAATGACATTCCAACATTACTTTTATTATTCTAATAATAAATAAAGATTCCAATGATATTCCAAAATTACTTTTATTATTCTAATAATAAATAAGGATTCCAATGCTATTCCAAAATTACTTTTATTATTCTAATAATAAGGAATGATTTGAATAATATTTATCCAAACTTTTATCATTCTAACAAAAAGGAATTATTAAAATAATATTTCAAAATTACTTTTATTATTTTAATAAAAAGGAATTATTAAAGTAATATTCTAGAATTACTTTTATTATTCTACTAATGAGTGATTACAAATTTACTTTAATTATTTTAATGATAAGGAATGATTTTAATAATTTTCCAAATTTACTTCTATTCTAATAATTCCTTATCCTTTAAACTAGAATGTTTTTTTAAAATGTTAATAACAAGAGGTAACAACTTTTGAGCTCATTATTAAAGTTAGTTCTAAGGATTGAAAATATTCATTAGCCTTTATTCGAAAAGTTTAAGACAAGGATTATACAAAGGTTCCTCTTAAAAAGGCTTCCTCACTCATTTGCATAAAGTTCGACATTTTGGAAAGCATAACCCACCAGACTCAGGTGGACACAGATGTATTAATTATTAAAAATACCTTTTTATCAATATAATTGATTTATTTAAATACATTTATCTAATAATTTTACTTATTTTCAATCTTATTAATTTAGGAGTGTTCATTAAAATTAACATAAAGATTAGAGATATTTATAATATCTAATATGATTATTATTGTAATTCTACAAATAAACATTTGAAATCATTAAAAGTTTTAAATAAAATTAGTGGGTATTAAAATTTGCCCAAAGGTATTCCTGTCAAACTTGGTTTACATAGTGTACGCCCCTAATGAAATATAAAAAATATTGTTTGACTTAATATCTGGAAGAGTTAGTTTTAACCGTATCAAAAATTCGTACGTTTTCAAAACTATGTTTGAAAATCTTTGATACAAAAAAAAGGGTAATATAATCGTACATCTAAGAAATACAAATATTCAAACCTATAGTAGAACCTTGGTTAAATCTAGAATAAAAATACCCGCATCTCACAGCTCATGAAATCTGGTTTGATGGTGAATAGGCGTGCTGAGTTTGTATTGCCTAAATGGTTTACAACCTCCTGCCACGCCAATTCGAGTATTTTTTTAATAAATTAACTCTTACTAATCCCTTCTCAATGGGTTTGGTTAAATAAAATATTTATAGTTAGCTGTAAGTCCAACGATAAAAAAAAATTCAGCCAATTTAACATTAAAGTTAGAACTATTAATTTAATAATCTTCAAGAACAAATATAATTAAACAAAACTTAGTTTCATTTAGTTTTACAAACACGGCTATAAAAGTTAGGAATGATATTTTATCGATTTATATAATATTATATCATTATTTAAAGTATTCGTCGTGCACTTTATGAACCGACTTATTATATTAACAGATTGCTTATTAACTAACTTAAATATAGAACTGACCCAATATCCAGGCCTCAACCATTAATCGATCAATGTGAAAGGGGAAACAATAATTCACCAACGATAGATTCCCGACATAGTTGAAAAATTTAACTCGGGACTTCTAGCTCATGAGGAAGACACGTTAACAACTGAGCTAAGGTGTCGGACAATTATTAAGTAATGAGTTAATATAATAAACGCAAAATATTTTAAATATAAAGAAACTCGAACGTTCAAGCTTGTCATATTACTTGGTTTGAAGTTTTTTGAATTTAATTTGCAAAATTATTAACTGAACAGAAATCAATAAACCATGGAATACTATTGTCACGTCTGGATCGTATCTGTTTAACAAGTTTGACCTAATTGTTAATAAAGTTCGTTCACGGTAGGAGTTTACCTGGGAAAGGACTTTTTTCCCTACCAGAAATCTATTATATAGTAGGATATTGGTAAGAAAAAAGACCTTTCAGAGGTAAACTCCTACCGTGAATGAAGTATAGTTCAAAAGTAGTCAAAATACTAAAACACACACACACGTAAATTACATTCACAGTCCCAAATGGAAAGTTAATACAACCCATAACATTACTGTGTTTTCACACCGGTTGAGGCGTCAGCTCGTCTAGAATGGTTTGCTGTCAACGCGGAGGTTGAAGTTCAAACACTGGGCAGGTACAATAAGGATTTCCCCATTAAATGGCTACCTAATTTTATTGCATGCAAATGCGAATGCATTTTCTCTAAATCTTAGATTCCTCGTCTTTACCCCACACGTGTAAGTAAATATGTATAGCCCAAATTACGAGTATGTAAAATTAAAATAAAATAAAAATCAAATAGACTAATTAAATATTAGTATGCATTCCCTTTGACATTTATTCTATTATCTACAATATAACTATAACGAATTTTAAAAGAATGCTACATCATTCACTTGAAAAAAAAAAGACGGAAAATCACCCAATTGAAAAAAAATAATCTCCAATGCACCTGGCTGAATGGTATAAACTTGCTCAATCTTGTTTAGTTTTAGGACGGGTTGCTTAGCAATCTCTGGACCGTACACAATCCAACTTGCACTCTGTACATACACTTAGTTAATTTAAATATAAATAACTTTTGACACCAATTCCCCTCCACCTCTGGATAAAATTATTTCAATACAATCTCGTGAGTTCCAAAATTTTTACCGTCAATCCAGTATAATTCTGGTAGAAGGAAAATTTTATAAATCCCAAACATATACTTTTGCGATCAATATTGATATTTTAAAACAATTGGAACAATTTGGAAAAAAAAATAGGGAAATAAGCACTCCTGGTACACCCAACCGGGATTCTAACCCTGATATATCCATCATTGGCAGGCCAGTCAATAGTTAGTGACACCTTAGACCATAAATTCACTATTGACATACACAGGTCTATAGTGGGAGCATATACAGCACAGTTTGAAGAGCGACTGGCAAAAATATACAATTAACTGAGTTTCTCTTCAATTTTTATTATTACACATTTTAATAAATTTTTAATAACCTAATTTTCAAACTAATTTTTTTCACTCTTTGAAGATGTGTCGTTTTCTAGATAGATTTTAAATAAATTAATCACATTTTTTAAATCTAAACGTCAAATATGTTTTAACGTACTAGCGACAAAATATGTCCAAAATAACCCTTTGTATGGTTATTTTTCCACCATGTGTCAACTAATTTTATGATATGTAATTATAAATGATCCCATGCTTGCTCCTCCATGAATTAGCAGAGCGAATGACACTATTTAATTAAATATATTGATACCGTGGGAGTTTATTTATCAACTCATTGATTAGATATTAAATTAAAAACAAGGGTTGATCTTAATTTTATATGTTCTGAAAATTGAAAAATGACACCTGGACACGGGAATCGAGCCCGGGACCTTCGGCTTAGTACGCCAATGCTCTTACCACTGTTCTGTACATACACTTAGTTAATTCAAATATAAATAACTTTTGACACCAACTCCCCTCCACCTCTGGATAAAATTATTTCAATACAATCTCGTGAGTTACAAGATTTTTTACCGTCAATCTAGTATAATTCTGGTAGAAGGAAAATTTTAGAAATCCCGAACATATACTTTTTCGATCAACATTGATATTTTAAAATAATTTAGGGAAATAAGCACTTCTGGTACACCCAACCGGGATTCTAACCCTGATATATCCATCATTGGCAGGCCAGTCTATAGTTAGTGACACCTTAGACCATAGATTCACTATTGACATACATAGGTATATAGTGGGTATACAGCACAGTTTGAAGAGCGACTGGCAAAAATATACAATTAACCGAGTTCCTCTTCAATTTTTATTATTACACATTTTAATAAATTTTTAATAACCTAATTTTCAAACTAATTTTTTTCACACTTTGAAGATGTGTCGTTTTCTAGATAAAGTTTAAATAAATTAATCACTGTTTTTTAATCTAAACGTCAAATATGTTTTAACGTACTAGTGACAAAATATGTCCAAAATAACCCTTTGTGTGGTTATTTTTCCACCATGTGTCAACTAATTTGATGATATGTAGAGCTATAAATGATCCCATGCTTGCCCCTCCATGAATTATAAGAGCGAATAACACTATTTAATTAAATATATTGATACCATGGGAGTTTATTTATCAACTCATTGATTAGATATTAAATTAAAAACAAGGGTTGATCTTAATTTTATATGCCTGTTTTAATGGGTAGACTTACAACATGTATGTTAACGGTATCTTAGCTTCTTTGAGCCTGCTTCAGTAGCTAAGGCGTCACTCTCATAGGCCTAATATACTATAGAATTCTGTTGAGAGGGAGAGAGCGGGGTTCAAATCCCTGTTGAGTATACAGAGGATGGTTTATCTTAAATTGTTTTCCCACTCTCTTTCTACGAAATGTCGTATACACTTACTCTAAATTCGACCTTATTATACCTAACAAATTAGCGTAATTAGTACATAAACGTACAACTTGAACGGGTAGTAAGAATTGGTGCTTTTATATATGTATATAGGCCAAAAATTAGTTTAGTTATTTGTTATCTATTTTAATATGCACGTATACCACACATGCTTTTAGTACAATTTTACATGTTGGATTAATTTATATACATTTTAACAAGGTTTTATAGCTGGCCTCACATGACGAAAAATGAGTAGCTTAAGCAGGTAATACATCTCAAGACCAGCGTCGCACCGCTTTATGATTTTCTGTCACCACACTAGAAAATAGTGGAATTGAGATAAGAAAAATCCCTCAACTATATTATTTTTTAAAAGTTTTAATTTTAAAATAGCTACTTTACAACATAATAATTCAATGATCCTGATTTATTTCTTGTCAAATAAAAATTCATAAAACTGCACTTTGCGCTTTATTTGGTTCAAGCGCAGTTGTGTATTTAACTTTCGTTTAATTGATTGTCAGATAAGGCTATCCAATTTAGGAGTTGTGGCAACAAACAGCTAGCAACATATTTTTTTATTGCTAACTTGGTTTGAAAGTGATTAATGGCCACTTATGTGGAAATGATAATTTTTTTAAAAGTAATACTATACTATTCATTTTAGCGCCACGTCTTACTACCCGTCCAGTTTGTACGCTTACTATACTATCAAACAAATGTTTTCAAACGCTTATAAAAATACTTCCTTAAGGATTACTTTTTAGTTGATTTTTTCATGACTATTTTAAAGACAATTTAATTTAGCCGTTGTGGCAACGAGATAATATGTTATAGTGCGTGGAATAAATAGTTAAACAGTATTGTATTAGCAATTGTATCTTGCTATAACTGTCCACAATAAACTATAAAAACTATTATTTTTAATAACTTAGAGAAAGATTCAGGGGTGGACTGAGCCTCCGGGACATTTGGAGATATCCCAGTGGACCAGTTTGATTTTGGCCACCGCAACCACTTCAAATTAAAATAAATCCACCTATACAAGTCTAAATGACTGTATTTAATACATTTTAATCAAAAGTTCCAGTGAGTGAGTCAAAGGGTTCCCAGAATATAGCATTCGTAAATATATCTAATGACATTAAATGTAAATAGGTTCGTTTGTTGTTTCTTGGAAATATTTGTAAACAATTTCTTAAACCAAACATAGCTTCATTTGTTTATTGAATACTGACTGTTTCTAGCTTTGTACTCTGTAAAAGTAGTAGGCGGGGGATCATTTTACAAAATCAATTATATCAAAAATAAGCCCCCATATATCGTCTAATATTTCAGAAGTATTTTTTATCATGTCAATTATAATTACTATTAGGTGTTCTCTCTTACGTCAGGTTCATTTATTTTGTCAATGAACTTCAACTACCAATGCACCCTGTCCTCTGCCTCTTCCTTCAGTTCATAGAATTTTCTTTTTCCCTTCTAATCATCCAATATTTGAAGCCTCCTCCTTCTTAAGTTCCTCTTTCCCTCAACCTCACCTTCTATGGCATCATGCAGTCGCACCTTCCCGCGTCTACAAGGTATTACCCCCCACCACCGATTACCCCTTTGCGCCCTGAAACTCCTGCTTCTTCTCTACTTTCATTTGTTTATTGAATACTGACTGTTTCTAGCTTTGTACCCTATAAACGTAGTAGGCGGAGGATCATTTTACAAAATCGATTATATCAAAAATAAGCCCCCATCTATCGTCTAATATTTCAGAAGTATTTTTTATCATGTCAATTATAATTAATATTAGGTGTTCTCTCTTACGACAGGTCCATTCACTTTGTCAATGAACTTAAACTACCAATGCACCCTGTCCTCTGCCTCTTCCTTCAGTTCATAGAATTTTCTTCTTTCCTTCTAATCATCCAATATTTGAAGCCTCCTCCTTCTTAAGTTCCTCTTTCCCTCAACCTCACCTTCTATGGCATCATGCAGAAGACAGTTCCTCCCAAGGATGTGTCCGTTCCGGTTTGCTTTGTACCGAAGTATCACTTCCAAAATTGTTCTCTTCTCACCCACTCTTCTTTGGACTTCCTTAATTTGTCATCCTGTGTGTCCACCTGATCTTTTCAAGTCTTCTCCAAAAACACATTTCAAAACTATCAAAGTATTTCTTTTCCATCTTTCTAAGAGCCCAAGTTTCTGCCCCATACAGCGCGATGCTCCAAATGCAGCATTTAATCAGTTTCTTCCTCGGTTTCAAACTCAACTGGCTGGTCAGCAGTAACTCCTTCTTGTTTGAAACTTCCCTGGCCATGGCGATCCTCAACTTCTTGTTAACATAAGTATAAATTGACATTTTTAGTGGGATTTATAGCAACTCAAAGTTGACACTGTAGCTGAAATGGCCTCAGGAGTAAATTTACTAATATTACAAATTTAATTAGTCAGACACACCAGCTCAGCTTACACTGAAACGTAGATTTAGTGGCATTTTTGAATGCGTGTTAAGGTCAGTTATCCTCATAGTCCCAAGCCACTTGGGGCCTGTTAGTACAGTCCACCCTTTGAAAGAGCCATTCATCATTAATTTCAAAATATTTTTTTTAAAATTTGTAAACGCATGCGCATGAACACAACTGAATAAAATTAGTATGCCACCATAAACCACCATAATTTAGTCCGGTTAACCTTCTTAATTTACGAAGAGAAAACAGCCCTTTAAAGCTCTTGTTTGTAAAGAATTTGTATCTGAACTACAGAAACCGCTTCCATAAAAAAGAAATATTTAAGCGTTTACTTTAATGAGTTCGTATTTCATTAATATAAAATCAATGAAAAGTAATTAAAAACAAATTGTTTGTTGAGAGATTTTGTCTGCAAAAATTAAGAGCAACTCAACGTAATTATCATGTGGTTGTGCGAATGGATAATGAAAGTAGATTTGTTAACAACCTCTCTTACGCTGGATAGCCTATAAGTCTCTTAAGCTTCTAGATTCCCATTGCCATTTAAAGTATGGAGTTATTTCTTATGGGAGGAACAAACGCATGGATATGAAAATAAATGAAAATCATAAAGTAAGACAGTCCTTATCCAACTATGTTCAGCCTAAAATATCAAATCCTTATTGAAATGCCAATTTCATTTATTATTATTATTATTATTATTACACTCCCACGCTTGACCCTGCATTCCATGGAATGCTTTGCACGGTATTTCTATTTGACTATCTCTGTAAATATTATAACAGTTTATAGAGATTTAATGTCAAAGGAACATCTTCTTGGAACGTTTCGAAAATTCGAAGGAATCTTGCTTAGGAATTGTATTCAAACGGTATTCGAGATCCAAACAATTTTATTATTAAAAAATACTATGTATTGTAACGCAATCACTTTGGTAAAACCAAAACGCTATAAAATTAATCACACACTATTTAAATATTTGAATTGAAATTAAAGTGACAAATAAATTTACTGAGAATATTTATCTAATTTGTACTTTCATATATATAAAGTATTGTAATCGAGAACCTTTTCGGCCTCAATATTGATAGAATTTGACGTTTGATGTGTTCCTGAACTCAACAATTTGAGTCTTATGATTTTTTCTGGCTGTTTGCCTGTCCAAAATGCTACAGCCGAAATGGTTTGACATATTCTGTTCAAACTTTATATTATATGTTATATGATCATACATAAGGACATTTTAAAATCTTAGAACTTAAATTAATGATAGTTTATCGATGACTGAATTCGTAAAATTAAAATTATTATGAATATAGCTCTAACGACTTTGTTTTAACTTGATATCTGTTCAGGTGTTAACTAAGACACCCAATACAGTAGTTCTATATCTGAATATTAGGTTAAAATTCATATAAAGGTATTTTACAGATGATAAATTATGAAAAAAATGAATTTATTTAAAAATTCCTTTTAAATTTGTTTTCAAAATTGATATCTTAAGAGTTTTTTTACATGATAAATAAGAGTGTAGCCTGGTTAAAAAAATATTTTAGGTGCAGATTACCGACTTATTTCTTAAAAACTTCAACTTTAAAAATGGCTATATCAATTTAATTAAAAAATGTATATCTGAATAATGTTTTATACGATTATAAACATAATTTTCGTTTTTATGAGAAATGGGTATCTTATTAATAGCGGATTTTTGAAAATATGTTCACCATTTCTAATAAACAATATGCGGAACTGTGTACAATGTTGTTGAACAATTTTTTTTAAATATAATTCGTTAACTCTAGCACCAGTATTTTCTATAAGCGGCTTTAACCATCTAGCCTCAGATCAGGGGGATAAATGTGAACGACCTATAATTTGTTTACTATAGACTAAGATTACATGAGCAAGTCTATCTCTGTTTCTATACGTTTAAACTGATTTCAGAATGTGCTCTAATAAATATGTTTGATTAAAATCGGTCAATTTTATTGACTGCTTTAATTTACATTATATGTAGTGAGAGTATTAAGTATGTTTACCAGTTCTACCAGCTAATCTTTAAATTATCCCATTACATATCACCTGTCTTTGTAGTCTGGATTTTATCATCTTTCATTATGTAATTTACTATAGTTCAAGTCATGTTTCAAGTAATCCCATTGCAGTCAACCAATGAAATTAACACATTCACA
>CABFOW010006525.1:20426-31351 GCA_902141385.1 Timema californicum | reverse complement strand
GAATCAAGCCCAGGACCCTTAGCTCTGTAGGAGGTGAACGCACTACTAACGGAGCTAAGTTTGATAATTTTATAGCATGATTTTTTTTTTCTAAGTTATATCCCCAATCAAATTTATAATTTTTTTTGTGCAAAAGGCCAAATTTGTTTTTAAGAAGGATTGGGAGAGTGCACAACATAGGCTTTCTTGCAACTGTAAATAAAAAGGACATATTTACTTAAAACTCGTAAGATAATTATTTGAAATGAGTAAAAGACATTGTTGCAAATTCTACCAAAGAGCTTAAACGAAATAATAAACACTGTTAGAGAGAAAAGGAACATCACACTTGCTGGGAATTACAGCAATTTCCAAATTCAAAGACCTCTGTAATGTATATATTTATATTATACAAGTGTAATATATACCTATAATTCGGAAACTATAGGTTTTATAAAAAATATATTTCAAATAAAGATTTTTATATTTAATATTCCTTAATTTTTGAAATGATAAATTATTTCGTATCTTAAAGAGGTGCGTAGATAAGGAAACTTTCAATTTTTATCGTAAGTGTAAATTACCCTCAAAGCTATTTTCATAAGGAAATGAGAGCTTCCATTTTGTTTTAATATTAAACAATACAGATATACGAATTTTAATCAAGTAGAGTTTGATATAATCTATTTTTTCTCTTTCCTCCGTTAAGTAAAAAAAAATCCATTAATTTTAGGGTTGGATAATTTTTCTTTTAAATTTGAGAAACCTTATGAAAACCCTATATCCCAGGTTTTATCCCAATTGATAGAATAGTTTCGTCTCTAGTCAGAGATACAGACTAACATCATAAAAAAAAACTTTTTCCGATTCAGGGGGGGCATGAAACGTCGACATCCATCAAAATCACAAGATTGATTTTTTTTTACAATTACTATTATTTTCTCAACCAGAGGTGTGCAAGAAGGTAAAAAGTAACATATATTAATATATTAACCTACAAATTTCATCAAATGGCCAATATGACTAAAAAATTATCTATCTTTATTTGTTTAAGGTATGCACAATTGTACTTACATATTAACGTAACTCAAATATAGGCTTTCATCTCGTGCTGTAGTCTTTGTTCAAGGTCATTGTTAAAAACAATTTATGTAACTTTTTGCTAAATAGTAAGTTGTTTACAGCGTCTTGGAAAAACATTTATGTGGCCTGCAGCTAAAAAGGGTTGGTGATTTCTGCTTTACAAAGTGGAGTTGAAGAATATGTATGCAGTGAAATAATTTGTAAGGCTATACAATCTATTTATTTAATGACTAAACACACAATAGGATAATGCATTACAATTCACTAACAAAATAGGTTTATATATAAAACTTAATGTATATTTAACACCGCTACCGAGAACACAAGGTAATACACAATTTTTACACTATTATTTAACATTTAAGACAACACATTAGTAATGCTAATATTAGTAAATAAATAAATTCCACACTAGTTAATAATTCATATTATTAGGCTAATACATACATTTCACTGTTACATAAATTCATAATCAAAGACAAGAGTTTTACACAGCTACAAAAATGTTACTGTTGCATAAATCATCAGATAAAACAAGTTTTATATAAATACTGTTACATAACTCATAATTACAAGACAAAATTAGTAAATTGTTACAGAAAATATTAAAACACAATGGTTCGACACTATTTTATATATATATAGAGGTATTTTAAATACATTCAGCACTTAAAAACATAGTATACATTTTACACTTTTTACAAAATACATAGACGAAAAATTAAGTTTTATTCATTTAGTGAAAAATGACAGCTTGGTCAAGGAAATCCGATCCTGGCTTGTCCCGTTTCCACCAGGGTCATCTTTCCCTACTGTAGTTGCTTGTATTAAGTCTATTATTATTGTAGTAACTAGTAATATAATGCAAGATGTACCAGAATGACTCAGAGGTAGTGTATTAATGCACCAAGTCAAAGGTATTCTGTTCTATTCTTGTGTACACGCTGTCATTTTTCACTTAATTGAATTTGAGTCAGCTATCAGGACTGATCCTGTGATAATAATTACCTATCAGTTTGTGATACATAGGTTAAAATCAAGTTTAACGCTGTCAAAAAAATTATGGGTTAACACATAAGTGTGCAACTTTTACAGAACTCAAACACAAATCTAACACTTTTACCAAAATTATTTGATATTACATAGTAAGTTAATCACAGAAATCATGAAATACATATTGTATTTGACATAAAAGTAGCAGGAGACGTGATAGCAGGCAGTCTAGGGCACTTATTGTAGCTGCAGGGGTAAAAAGTAAGGTTGTTAGTAGAGTCAACTGTCAAAAACTCTAACCTCAATCTCTCGGACAAAAGTTTCCAAAAGTAAAATTTTATTTAGTAACGTGCTAGCTGCCGCATGCTGGCAGGTTGAAAATGTTATAGAGGTAGTGTAATGCAGGGGCTTGCGGAGATCTAACAACGCAGCGATACTACCCCTCCCATCTCATCCACACACTTGAACCCCATAATCTTGCAAATGTTATAGGCCTATTGTAATCTCAAACTTTCCTATTCCAGTACCTAGCTGTGTTATTTGTGTATGTGTCTTATCTTTTATATATATATATATATATATTGTTTACCTTGTGTTAGAGACTTCACTGAAACTTATTGCGTGAGGTTGGCGAGACTGGTGATTACAGACGAGAGGGAGAGTAGTGAGGGCGTAACATGGCGGTGTGTGGACGTGTATAAACCGTGTGCGAGTGAAGGTCACGCAAGGGGTTGTATTTACACAACATGTACATAGCACATGTTATGTTGGATTACGAAGTGTGTAATAACTAGGCCATGTGAGGTACAACAGATAGTTAAGATTTTTGTAAAACTAGTTACAATAATAGAATTCGAAAATAAAATAAAATTCAAAACTAGCCCGTCTCATGTCCATTAAACCAGGTGGGTGGTGAAAGTTTGTTTTAAAAATTGGGTCACGGTTCTAAAAGGTTCGATAGCCATTTCCTTAGACCATAAAGCCACTGAAGCGTATTACTGTTATATTTCTCAGGACAAATGTTCTTTCAGACATATCACAAGCTGCATCATCTATCACTGTTATACCATCCTCTTAAAAAATGTTCCTTTAGCTATATCACTCACAAGTCACTACATGTAGCCCTTCTATCTCACCCCGTTACAAAATTTTCCTTTAGTAATAAATAAAATGATAGAATATTAGGAAAATGGTAGCGCACAAATAAAAGTAAAAACACTGTTCAGTCTACTACTATACCTGAAGAAGATGCTATTAATATTCTATCATTTTATTTATTACTAAATGTTTTTGCTACATGCACTTTATTTCATACATAAAATTTTCCTTTAAAAATATAGTTCACAAATTGTTTCAAAATAAAAATTTAAAACATTTTAAGATAATTTGCATTTGTACTGCAATACATGTCTTTGGTTAGTTTTAAAAAGTTGGATGAAAGGAACATTCTCACCTTTGCTAATGATCTTATCTTCCCATGACCATGGCTGTCACTCAAAACACAATAAGCTGTCACATCCTATATTTGGTTCTCAATGGTTAGGGTTGGTTTATTTGAATTCATTTATGTTACTATGACATTTATTCATGACTATTTTTTTTTAAATAAGATTTTAATAATTCAATTATAAACATTAAATAGATCAATATATATTTCATCATGACTTGAAATAAGTTTAATTTCAATGTACATACTAGTTTTCTAGTAATAACTTTGATTGTAACAGAGTGAAAAAATCTGCTGCCAGTTGAATTTTCCTATTAAAAAAATCCATTAATATACAGGAAACTATAACACAAGGCATGTCTAAAATATTATCTCACCATTTTGTTGTACTTTCTCCATATCCATGATAAAAAAATATGGTTTTTAACTTTATTATATAATATTTTGACATGAACTTTGTTAACTATGTTAAACTAAACATTATTTTCTAAACAAGGAATACGTTGCAATTTTGCTTTTTCTTACGTGTATAATAAATGTTAATGTGATTCATTGTCATAAAAATAGAAATTTTCAATTTTTTATTTTCATTCTTGCATAGCCTTAAGTTTATCTATTTATTAACAATACAACCTTACTTTCAGATTTAGACATGTAACTTTTTAATAAAATTATATGGTATATTATTTGTTGCATTTACTAAGCCATTTATTAGTTTTTAAACATTACATGTAGTTGAACTTAACATTTTGATATTATTTATATTAAGGTTTTGAAGTTCTCTCTAGGATCATGTCAAACCTATGTCCTTTTTGAAGGATGATTATATAATTAAAATTTATCAGATGTTCAAACGTTAATCCACAATTCTTATAGTTGAAGTCCAATTCCTTTTACATATAAAAAAAACTAAAACAACCGTTTCCTTTTGACAAACAAAATTTACTCTTAAATTATGTTTTTAATAATACAGTTTTTTTTACTTGTATTGGCAATAAAATAATGTCATTTTATCATACAATCATACACCTTTTAAAAACAAACTGTTATATGCATAGTGGTAGATAATAACAAATATTATAATTAATTCTTAGTCCCAAACATGGCAGAGGTTCAAATTCAGTCCTTCAACGTCAAGCCACAGTAATCTTAACTCATTTAAACAAACCAAACATTTTACTTTTATTTATTTTTATATTATTGTGACAGGTTCTTGCCATTTATACGAGCATGTGTATTTAATTAACACAACATGCGTGTAAGCTTATAACCTGAACAGGCAGTAAGATGTGGTGCTAAAAATAAATAACGCACATCCTTAAATTAATTACACTTGAAAAAGGCCCGCAAATGTAAAAATGTCGATAACTATTTAAATATGAAGGGTCCACGGGAAAAAGGGGGGATGTCATATTTTTTAGTTTTCCAGAAAATGAGTTTTTAACATTCAATCTAATGCTACTACTTTAATTAATTTTATATCATCATGAACTTTGCTTATCTTTTGTATTATTGTATTGTGCGACTTGTAAAACTACTGTTTAACCTAAATTTAAAGATATATTCCATTAAAAATAAATATATATATATATATATTAAATAAATACAATTTGTTTTAGGAAAAAAGGGGGGATGTCAACAAAAAAAGGGGAATGTCAGAAAAGAGGCCTTTATCATCAATCACTAGTTTTGTTTATTAAAAACTAAGTATTATCTTAAAGATTACACTGAAATAATATTTCCTTAGTAAAAACTAGTTTCTAAATACAAAAAAACCCTACTTGAACCCAAAAACAGTCATAAACAAAAAAATTAATAAAAAAGATAAATAATCTAATTTGAGAACTTTTAAGTCGTCCTTAATACCATCACTGTTTTCATATTTTTCTTCTTTATAAGCTTTTCTGCTTCACGGTTTTTTGTATTTTAACCATATTTGGAAATACCATCTCATTTTTTTTGCAATATTTATTCTTAGATTTTTCTCCTGGATCCATCTTTGGAAGCCGAGAATAGAATTTTCTAGCTTCCTCCCCACAGAACTTCTTTAGTTGTTGAAGGTCTTTGAATTTTTCGTACGAAACTGGCAGGGCATCTGTTAAAAAAAGGTGTGTACTTTATGGTTAGCATGAATTTTTCTATGAATATTTTCTTTAAGTTAGGTTAGGTTAGGTTAGTATAGTTTATGTAGGCTGGGACTTACTGGGGCGTGAAAAACTACCACAAGATAAAATATTTCATTTTCTTAATACCATATGTTTTAATTAATCCAATGTTAATATTACTCACCTTGGTATGCAACCTCAGGAAGGATAAATTCTCCCTGTCGTAGTTTGGGATCGTCTGATGGTGGAAGTGAACCTGGCTCGTTGATCACGTGACCATCCCAGTGCCCATGGTATGTTGACCTGTATTGCAACATGCGTGGGTGTTTATTCAAAGCAATCAATTCTCTTACTGGCCTGGACTTAAATGGGTTTTTCTTGAAGTAGCGTTGGTCGAGATATTCAGTCCATTTACGAACCAACTGTCTGTCAACCTCAATTACACGAAAAGGTGATGGCTTTGCTCGAGCCACCTCAAATTCTTCAATCCACTCTGTAGGCAATTCAACCCACTTGTTTTGGTTAACACAAGCCATATTCCTGTCACACTCTAGGTAAGAGTGCCCTTGGATTGGAAAGTTCATGTTAACCTTTCCCAATCGTTTAGTATGGTGAACAATGTAGTAAATAAGCCGGAAAAGTGTCCAATTCTTGTTCTGTCCACCACACGAATCACAAAAAATGTCCAGTTCTTTTACTGCAGGGTCAAGTTGAACCATAACAAAATAAAAAAGAAAGGAAGACACTTCATCAGCTCCCTTGCGAGCAACAGTCTCATCGTAGGCATAAAAGAATGACTCACCTGTGGAGAGGACATGGATGTTGAACATACACACTGTCAATTGACGTTTATAATACACGTCATTTGTGGTGATATTAGGTACAGGTAGATTCTTTTGGAAGTCCATTGTAATAGACTCGTGAAATGGAGATTTTTGGCTATTCAACCGCGATAAACGCTTTCGAACGTAAAACATATTGGCTTTCATCAAGTGCAGTTTATTTTCTACAGACTGCTTATGTAATTTCCTCTCAGATTCTCGTTTCTCATTGCTATCATCAGGATAATTTTTTAGTCCATGTTCAATTGCACGAACTTCAGCGGAATAAAGGTCGCACGAGCTACAGGTGTCCTGTCTAGGATAACCAAAACTAACGTTAAAATTTTCGTTGAAAACTTTTCGGTATTTTTCATAAGAAACTTTATTTTCCGGGTACTTCTCCTTGTACAGATTATACATTTTCGTAATATTCAATTCCTTAGGCAAATAGGTTCTTTTTGAGTCTTTAAGACTGTAATGACTCATTTCACCTTTAAAGGATCCAATGTGGTGCAAATAGCATCAAAAGTCTCCTTAGACAAGCGATTTTTCCGGTTTGTATGCTGACCACGACCATCTTTGGGCTGGCCACCTCTTTTAATGTAACGTTGGATAATCTCAACTTTCTTTTTAGAAATTCCATGAAGAGAATAAAATGCTTTGTAGCACACAGGGACCTCCACAATACCTTCTTGTCTTTTCACACGCACACGGTATGAAAATGAACATTCATGAAGTAATGCATTTTCCTCAGCTTGCCTAGGCCTACGTTGGAAAATTGTATTCACTGTTATAAGACCGCTTAAATAACTGTTCTGTTCATTTACAGTCATTTTATTGAAATTGACTATTATAGACTTTCGGTCAAGATCGATATTAAAAGGTAATTTGAGTCAGTTTCCTGTTCTCGGATATTCTACCTTCATCCAGATGTTTTTTTATATTCTATTTTATTTTTCTATACAGAAGCTTCTAGAAGCTTCCTTGAGCAATGGATATATATACGAAGGATGGTGCAATTGAAGGGCACTAGGAGTAAAGTCCTTGATGTACTCGGACTGCAACTCCTGTCCGCGATTACTACAATCGTGTTATCAGCTGCCTCTCTAAATTGTTACTCTAAACAACATGATCAGTTTTTTGACCATTACAAATAGTGATTATTGAATAAATAAATAGTAGCAAACTTTACAATTGTGTAATTATTCAGTAAACTCTTCAATTGGTGCTCGATCACGGGGCTATAAATACCAATTATATCATCAAAATACAGTACCGCTTCATTAGCTCCCAATCGCGGTGCATAATAACTCCGTGTCATAAAAATTGGCGCTCGATCACGTGGATATAAATACCAATTATATTGTCAAAATACCGTACCAACTTAATTGCCCCGTGGTCGAGCATTAATTATCAGCTAATCAAACGGTAATCTCATCAATTGGCGTCCAACGGTGGAACCCGAAAAAACAAACTTTTACAAATGGCATCCCAACTAAGGGGCACGAAATACTACGAATCCTCGAGGTAATTAGAGGTACATCACCGACAACAGCAGAGAACAGCGTCGAGGACCGAGGGAAGCGACGCATTATCGACAATGGCGAAGGGAGCAGCTAGAGGTGGCCCACCATCAGATAAGTCAACAGAAACTCAAAACAATTAGTATAAAATAATTGTGTCATTTGTGAATTTTGGGGGTGGAACAATATAGGTTTTTTTTAATGATTTAAATTAAGGGAAAACAATAATTAAGACATGGCAGAGGACGTAATAAGAGAACCTGTAGAATATGACGATGAAGACACAATGCCATACAACTATGAGGAGGATGAAAGACCAGACAGATTCAAAACTAGGTCAAATGTTGAACCAGAAGAGTTCTGATTAGGCAGTAGAATAGGGGGAGGTAATCATTCAAATGATGAATCAAAGTGTAGGGGGAACAGTAACCTTAGTAGAAAAAAGAGTAGTACAGACAATAGATGCAGGTCAATTCAAAATTTTATGTGAGACTATGAGGGAACTGGGATGTAAAGGAAATGCAACTAAACAGGAAAAAGTAGCAGTATCCAATCAGAATTTAGATGCTAAACTAGAACAAATTAATAAAGAACTAAGTGCCAAAATCGAACAGAGTAAAGATTGATTCACACTGGTAGGACTGTGCTGGGACTGTGTCGTGTCGCTACCATTCACACTGATAGGATTGTGCTGCGACTGTGTCGTGTCGCTACCATTCACACTGGTAGGACTGTGGTGGTACTGTGTCGTGTCGCTTACCATTCACACTGGTAGGACTGTGCTGGTACTGTGTCGTGTCGCTACCATTCACACTGATAGGACTGTGCTGGTACTGTGTCATGTCGCTACCATTCACACTGATAGGACTGTGTCATGTCGCTACCATTCACACTGATAGGACTGTGCTGGTACTGTGTCGTGTCGCTACCATTCACACTGGTAGGACTGTGCTGGGACTGTGTCGTGTCGCTAGCATTGACACTGATAGTACTGTGACCTTGGGAAATCACAGTCACAGTACGGCCTGAGCACAGTCCTATGAGTGTGAATCAAAAACGGTCTTACAAGGTAATTCATATGGGAATGACCTGTTCGAGATTGTTGGCAGCACGACACAGTCCCAGCACAGTCTGCGCACAGTCCTATAAGTGTGAACCAACCTTAAGGAGATTTGTGAGAAGAGATTTTGTTATTTAGAGCAAAAATTCGACCAATTAGTGACGTTTCATCAAGACTTAGCAGTACATGTAAATATATTAGACAAAAAAGTATTAAGAGGGAGAAGAATTAGACGGAGCTTTTGCAGAAAGACAAGAAAATTTAAAGAAGGGACAATTCAAATTAATGGAACAGATTACAGCTAATAAAAATAAAATAGAAACAGTAGAACAAGAAGCAAATAAGGGGTTAAAGGAAGTAGAAAGTAAAGTTGGGAACCTAGACCTTCAAGTAGAACACACAAACACGAAATGTAAGGTAGTTCAACACAACATTGAACAAGAGATCAATAAAGTAAAATTAGTACTTGAGTCTCAACAAGATACAAATAAAGATTTAATCAAATAACAAATAAATGGGATTGTTACCAAGGCGGTAGAAAAACTAGATACATTTTTTTTACAGATTTTGTACTAGAAAATCAAACAAATCTAGGGGAAGCTGGTAATTTACACGATACTACCAACTTATTTGCTAAGGGACTAAAAGAAACGTCATTAGCACTTATTCCAAAATTAAAGGAAAAAAGAAGAAAAATGATCCAATCTGAGATCGAACCAAATACTGAGATCCAAACAGGCATCAAAACAGATACCCTGATTCAGTTAGAGATCAAACCATATAAAACGATCCAGTCAGAGATCGAACCAGAAACCGAGATCCAAACAGGGATCGAACCAGATACCCTGATTCAGTCAGAGATCAAATCAAATAAAACAATCGAGTCAGAGATCGAACCTAAAACTACAATTTAATCCAAAAGATACGATCGATCAGAGATCGAACCAGAGGCTACGATCTAAAAAGAGAGTGAACCGTATGAAACAGTCCAGTCTGAAATCGAACCAGAGACTAGATAAGAAACTAAATGAAAAATAAAGGGTTGCTTTTAATACGTCCCACAGAAAGTACTCGATCTAGGTGGCATTCACAAGGTATTTTTTTTAAATGTCGAATAATTAACATTTTAATTTTAGAAGGGTAATATTTAAATACAATTATGTAACTGCAATTAGCATTTAAGTAAATATTATGTAACTGTAACTATTATGAATCGCTAAATAATGTGAAATATTCCATCCAACTTTAGCCATAGTAAGAAAAGTTTAAAATAGAGATTTAAGTACAAATTCAACACACAAATTCTGCAAAGTATAACTGTGTATTATTATTGAAGTGGGGTGGGAGGGTGTCACTCCTAAAATCACACCTCAAAGCGAAATTGTAAAAGAAGCCATTAAAAACCCCAACTAACATGATTGACACTAATCCTTATTTTGTGAACATTGGAGGGTTTCACCAACATTTATTGTTATTCAAACATGCACTTAAAGTCTCAAAGTAGTCAACAACATTTATTGTTATCATCTTAGTTTCAAAAATAAAAGAGACAGGTAGTCAATAATCCTTTGACATGTTTGACATTTACAAACATCTTTTGTTGGAAGAGTTAGATGACAACACCAGCTGACTTTGGCCACGAAAGCAAAGTACATTTTTTTTAGTTATTATTATTATTATTATTATTAGCACCGCGTCTTACTACCCGTTCGGGTTATACGCACTTACGCTAATGTGTAATGGTAGGGTGATTGTGAGATGAAATGGAGGACCTACAGTTTAACGTGGAATCCGAACCACGGTGGAGGCCTGGCATTCCCCACATTCACAAGATGTCTTGTCAGAGGTGAAGGAAGGGTTTGGTAATCAGATAAATCTGTGCCGGGACCGAGGATTGAACCCCGGCCGCCAGCA
>CABFOW010006525.1:0-20246 GCA_902141385.1 Timema californicum | reverse complement strand
TTTTTTTTTTAGTTCAATAAGTCAGAGTCGAACCCGGTATAATATAAATGGAATATATTTGATTGTTCGCATAGGTGTGGATAGCAACCTCACTTCCTTAATGTTCAATAAAATCCAACTCAGGAAAGTAAATACAATTACTTTATTTTGTTTTTACTAGAAAATACATGTTTAGGGACTATTTTGCCAGCCGGAAGTATGCGTGGAATCCTGAAAGTATGCGAGGAGAGATTAAGGTGTAAGTAAATTCTAAGAGTAGGTCATATTTTTTTGTTAATTGTAAACTAATGTTTAATATTATATTTGAAGAAGGTACAGGAAAGGTGGATAGAAACATATAAAAGGGGGACAAACACAATATGTCCTTTACAATGAAAAGAAGAACACAGTTCACACTTTACAGTGCTGCCAATGGACAAAGAGGTAATGGATGTCTCTTAAAGAAAATTGATTGTCACCACCCAATCCCCCGACCTAGGTTTCATTCTATCGGAACTCATCAGGGAGGAGTGTGAAACGCGCAACGCAACTTCCTAAAAGAGAAAACCAAAGAACACAAAAGAGGAAAAAAGGGAAAAGGTAAAGAATAATAGAACACATAGATAGGAACAAATAAATAAAAGGTATAACAAAAAGGACAAACACAGGAAAAGGACATGGATGCGAATATATAATGATATAACTAGTGTTTAAGTAATAATTTGAGATAAAATTGTGCTAGCAGGGCAATTTTGAGTTTTTTTATATAATTTCAGTTTAAGAGAAAGTTAGGAAGTTTGATATATAAGTAGACAATCTTGGAAATCAGAATAAAGATATTTTTCACCAATGACGAATTTTTATGAGTGACAGTCAAGATAAGGATTTTAATATTTATGTGGGGGATCATTTTAAAGATTTGATTAATTAAATTTTATTGAGTTTAAGAAGATGTTGATTAAGCCATTAACGGAGTCACAGAATGAGCTGATAAGCTGAAGAGTAAGATTTAAAATATCTAAAGAAATTAATTTAGATATGCACTTGAGTGCTTATTACAGTAAGTTAAGGTGAGTGGAAATAAAAGGCTAACAGTGTCTTGTTTAAAATATTTTTTTTTCATATGTAAGAGGTAAGGTGTTTTGGATGAGATTGAGGAGTTAAGGTTTTTTCAGATATGGTATTAGCTATGGGCAAGCCATGATCTATATTATGCAATCGTTGTAATGAGTTTAAAGATGACCCGAGGGCATCTAGCAGTGTCGAGGAGTTAAGGTGTATTAGTTGAGAAGTTAAGATATATTAATGCATGGACTTAGCTATAGGCAAGCCATGATTAATAATTTCAATTTTTTTTAAGTGGCGAGTCTATAAAGAGTCAGTGATAATAAATGAGGCAGAGGCCTAAGCTTTCCACTAATAATATGCGATAAATGTCCAATGGTTGATTCTAGATTAAAATTTAGAGATATTGAGGAGATTATCAAGAAGTTTAAAAGTGTATTCTGTGATTGCGTGATGTAACAACCAATACTAATGTATTAACAAGGATAATGAGAGCTCATTAGGGTGTTAGACCTAATTAGGCTATTATAACATAATTTTACTATGATTTCATTTTGTTTAATGCCTAAGGCAAATAGGCAACATTTAAAAGGTTGTAATCAATAGAGGCAGATACAGTTAAAGATTTTTTCACTAATGAGAAATTAATCATTCAATTAGAAGGGGGAATATAATTTTAAATATTTTATAATGGTGTGATATATGATTTCATACTGACTTCAAGCTTGCCTTGTGATTCCAAAATTTTCTTCTATATATTTCAAGTATTTTAAACACAATGAGGTTAGGTATCCTCATGAATAAGATTTTGGTAAGGTAATTCAGATGTTCTGTTATTATCCTTTTTCTGTCTGAAACTATGTAATTATATTTTTCTTTAAAGTAATTGGGTTTATTTTGTGTTTTTAAGCTAATTATTCAGTAAATGTAACTAAGTAGTGGCTCATATAGCGAATTTGGCCACCGGGCTTTTAAGAGTATTTGTTAAGTATGTCAATACAATAATAATAGTAAAAGTGGATCCGTGAAGGATCATAATAATAATAATAAAAGTGGATCCGGGAAGGATCAATAAAAAATGAATAAAAAGTGCAACAAAGGGGGGGATGATTAAAAGACACTGATTAGTGATAATTAAATTTCATTTTTATTAAAAAGTTTAATGTATTTTAATCAATTTTAAGGATGTTATAGCAACGAATTTTGGTTTTTACATTAAATAATAATAACAATAATATATACATAATAATTTTTTTATTAGTGATGATTAAATTCAATTTTTTTAATATAATAAACTTACTTAGATTATTTTATTTCAATTAATCGTGACTATGCTTAACAATTTTATATCTTAATATTTGATTTATCTAATTTCTACTTCTTGATTAACATTTTATATTTTAATGTTTGATTTATATAACTTTAACTTATTTACATAAAAATTGCATGTAAACTTACAGAAGAGATTACCACCTCAAATATTATCATTCAAGAACAACATTATACAGGCTGTTCCAAAATATTGTAATTTTGTGAAACTTTATACAGGGTGTGTGAAAAATGATCATGTTTTTTATTTTATTTTTTAGCAAAGCGTATGAAAAAGTATACGACTAGTCTCTACTTTCAGATAAACTTTGGGGGGTATTGTAATGTACCTGATTTGCCCCTAAAGAATTTGTGAGAGCATTGACAATAAGATTGTCCTAATTTTATAAACATATTTAATTTAATTTAAATAATACAACCTATTACGTGGCGCTTAAAGCACTTCTTCCAAGAAGGCACAAAAGCCATTGTAAATGACGTCAAAGTGCACCAGTAGAGTCAGTATGACAATTTAAAGTCTTTATAAGAAAATAAAAATAACTTCCTCTTCTCGAAAGATCGATATGCATTATTAAAAGGTAATTTGAGTCAGTTTCCTGTTCTCGGACATTCTACCTTCATCCAGATTTTTTTTATATTTTATTTTATTTTTCTATACAGAAGCTTCTAGAAGCTTCCGTGAGCAATGGATATATATATGAAGGATGGTGCAATTGAAGGGCACTAGGAGTAAAGTCCTTGATGTACTCGGACTGCAGCTCCTGTCCGCGATTACTACAATCGTGTTATCAGCTGCCTCTCTAAATTGTTACTCTAAACAACATGATCAGTTTTTTGACCATTACAAATAGTGATTATTGAATAAATAAATAGTAGCAAACTTTACAATTGTGTAATTATTCAGTAAACTCTTCAATTGGTGCTCGATCATGGGGCTATAAATACCAATTATATCATCAAAATACAGTACCGCTTCATTGGCTCCCAATTGCGGGGCATAATAATTCTGTGTCGTAAAAATTGGCGCTCGATCACAGGGCTATAAATACCAATTATATCGTCAAAATACAGTACCAACTTAATTAGTGCTCGACCACGGGGCAATTATCAGCTAATTAAACGGTAATCTCTTCAATTGGCGTCCAACAGTGGAACCCGAAAAAACGAACCTTTACAGTCAGTATACCTGGTCGGGATGTGAACCCTAACCTGGTCTCCACCAAGACAATCTTTATGTTTATTCCATGTGGGTACAATTGTTTCAATAAACTAACCTATGTATATTGTTGTATTTAAAGTATTCTTGTTGGTTGGCACCAGTTCTCCACCAATCCCAGTCCTGTGATCATCTTGGCAACTACAGGAGTTGACCAGCATTTTGAGTGAAGACATTGTTGATTTAAGATAATTAAACCTCAGCTATAGTCACTTTTATGGGGGATATTTTTAAGAAATTAAATAGTGAGAAGGTATTTTATTAAAAAGGTTATTAAAGTGTTATTTATAAAAACAGGAAAAAATGTACCAAATATCCAATTGGGTGGGAATTAACATGACTTTTGTTGCTGAACTTATTGAGCGAGTGTCACAACCTGAGGTGAGTATCCATAATTTTCATCTTTAAGCATGCTTAGAGACACCTTAGCTCAGTCATTGTGTGTCTTTCTACTGAGCTAAGGGTAACAAGATTGATTTCTGGCATGAGCAAAAAATTTATGAGGGTATTTCCTTTCACAATGATGAATTAACAGACGGGGGCTGGGTGTTGTGTGCTGATATAATCAATCGGTTCAGAATGTGCATGTTAAATACCTCAAATAAATAAATTTAAAAAACACACATTGCTTACACTGTTATTTGATTTTTTTCTAATTTAGTTCTGGCTAAAAAATATTTCCTCCCAGAAAAACGTACTAATAACAGAGAATTTGAAACAAAACCTTAGACCATTCAGCCAATGAAGCGGTTGAAAATCCTTCTCGGTGATACTATTAAATACGAGGATTTGAGCCTGTCGAGGTCTTAGTATAACACATAAAGAGAGCTATCAAGAATGTGCACCAATATAAAGATTATGCAGTTTTTTTGTGCAACTATAGATTATGACACTTTCTTTAGCTAAATAAAGTGATGGTTCTGATTTATGGTTCATTCAAATATGTGTTAAAAATGACATCAGATTTCCATACAAAATGTTGGCTTCAATATTTTTTGAATATTTTGGGGGCCATAAATTATAATGCTTGAAACACAATTTATAGCTCTCACTTCACTGAATTCATTAATCTGATCATAGCAACACTAATTTGAGACTATTAGTACTATATTATATTTTGAAAAAGGTACAGGAAAGGTGGATAGAAACACATTAAAGGGACTAACACAATATGACCTTTACATTGAAAAGGAGAACACAGTTCACACTTTACATTGCTGCCACTGGGCAAAAGGGTAAAAGCTGCCACTTTCAGAAAATCGAACTTTACTGCCCAATCCCCTTACATAGTTAATTAAGAGTGAAAGTTTACTATAGTCAGCTATAAATTAAGTCTGGAGGAGAGTTTTTTGTGTCATTTGGAGGAGAGTGTTTATTATTTCACTGTACATGGCTAATTTTATGTACAAGTACTATTAAATAAATAAGGCTATTGTTTTGTTAGTGTCGAAATGTTTTAGAAACTATATTTAAACTAAGGGATCAAAAAATAATATTTTTACATTTTATATAAAGAATAATATTACGCTGTAAACAGTCAATTTTAAACACAAGCCAGATCGAATAAACAAAACATTTAGTTTTAAACCTTATCTTTCCTGATGTAAATTTAAATTTAAAATTAATCTTAAGGTTCAAGTGGTTGGTTTAGTTAAAATGTATATTAATATATTTTCAACAATACAAAACTGGAGGAGAAAAAAAAATAATAATATTGTTTTTTTTAAAAATTTGTATAATGAATGGTTTTATTAGAAAATGGTGTTGATTGCTCAGTTTCTTGGAGCTAGTGCACTGTTTCCAGGTGCTACTGACATTTCACCTCCTTGACCACTGTCTCGTTGAGGACTCTGAAACACAACAACTTTGTGGAGGTAACTATGTTACACAGCAACTACTACACTACTTAAATTATCACTTTTAACAGTTTATATAGTAATGGAAATAGATACAAATAAATAAGAACCAAACTAATGAGTGTCAATTTAATGGAAGAATTAAATAATAAATGTGGAGAAATTCATCTGCACATAGGTGACATCATCTTTCTTTCTTTTGGCTTCTATATTAGAAAACAGTTATAAATAAAGAACTTGGATATTGGAACTATGAGTGGAAAGAGTGGAGCAGATTGTGGACATGATGGATGAGAGAAGAGTGGAGCAGATTGTGGACATGCTGTATGCGAGAAGATTGGAGGAGATTGTGGACATGCTGGATGAAAGAAGAGTGGAGGAGATTGTGGACATGATGGATGAGAAAAGAGTGGAGGAGATTGTGGACATGCTGGATGAGAGAAGAGTGAAAAGAGATTGTGGACATACTGGATGAGAGAAGAGTGGAGGAGATTGTGGACATGTTGAATGAGAGAAGAGTGAAAAAAGATTGTGGACATGCTGGATGAGAGAAGAGTGGAGGAGATTGTGGACATGCTGGATGAGAGAAGAGTGAAAATAGATTGTGGACATGCTGGATGAGAGAAGAGTGAAAATAGATTGTGGACATGCTGGATGAGAGAACAGTGGAGGAGATTGTGGACATGGTGGATGAAAGAAGAGTGGAGGATATTGTGGACATGCTGGATAAGAGAAGAGTGGAGGAGATTGTGGACATGCTGGATGAGAGAAGAGTAGAGGAGATTGTGGACATGCTCGATGAGAGAAGATTAGAGGAGGTTGTGAACATGCTGGATAATATAAGAGTGGAGGAGATTTTGGACATGATGGATGAGAGAAGAGTGGAGTAGATTGTGGACATGCTGGATGAGAGAAGAGTAGAGGAGATTGTGGACATGCTGGATGAGAGAAGAATGGAGGAGATTGTGGACATGCTGGATGAGAGAAGAGTGGAGGAGATTGTGGACATGCTGGATGAGAGAAGAGTGGAGGAGATTGTGGACATGCTGGATGAGAGAAGAGTGGAGGAGATTGTGGACATGCTGGATGAGAGAAGAGTGGAGGAGATTGTGGACATGCTGGATGAGAGAAGAGTGGAGGAGATTGTGGACATGCTGGATGAGAGAAGAGTGGAGGAGATTGTGGACATGCTGGATGAGAGAAGAGTGGAGGAGATTGTGGACATGCTGGATGAGAGAAGAGTGGAGGAGATTGTGGACATGCTGGATGAGAGAAGAGTGGAGGAGATTGTGGACATGCTGGATGAGAGAAGAGTGGAGGAGATTGTGGACATGCTGGATGAGAGAAGAGTGGAGGAGATTGTGGACATGCTGGATGAGAGAAGAGTGGAGGAGATTGTGGACATGCTGGATGAGAGAAGAGTGGAGGAGATTGTGGACATGCTGGATGAGAGAAGAGTGGAGGAGATTGTGGACATGCTGGATGAGAGAAGAGTGGAGGAGATTGTGGACATGCTGGATGAGAGAAGAGTGGAGGAGATTGTGGACATGCTGGATGAGAGAAGAGTGGAGGAGATTGTGGACATGCTGGATGAGAGAAGAGTGGAGGAGATTGTGGACATGCTGGATGAGAGAAGAGTGGAGGAGATTGTGGACATGCTGGATGAGAGAAGAGTGGAGGAGATTGTGGACATGCTGGATGAGAGAAGAGTGGAGGAGATTGTGGACATGCTGGATGAGAGAAGAGTGGAGGAGATTGTGGACATGCTGGATGAGAGAAGAGTGGAGGAGATTGTGGACATGCTGGATGAGAGAAGAGTGGAGGAGATTGTGGACATGCTGGATGAGAGAAGAGTGGAGGAGATTGTGGACATGCTGGATGAGAGAAGAGTGGAGGAGATTGTGGACATGCTGGATGAGAGAAGAGTGGAGGAGATTGTGGACATGCTGGATGAGAGAAGAGTGGAGGAGATTGTGGACATGCTGGATGAGAGAAGAGTGGAGGAGATTGTGGACATGCTGGATGAGAGAAGAGTGGAGGAGATTGTGGACATGCTGGATGAGAGAAGAGTGGAGGAGATTGTGGACATGCTGGATGAGAGAAGAGTGGAGGAGATTGTGGACATGCTGGATGAGAGAAGAGTGGAGGAGATTGTGGACATGCTGGATGAGAGAAGAGTGGAGGAGATTGTGGACATGCTGGATGAGAGAAGAGTGGAGGAGATTGTGGACATGCTGGATGAGAGAAGAGTGGAGGAGATTGTGGACATGCTGGATGAGAGAAGAGTGGAGGAGATTGTGGACATGCTGGATGAGAGAAGAGTGGAGGAGATTGTGGACATGCTGGATGAGAGAAGAGTGGAGGAGATTGTGGACATGCTGGATGAGAGAAGAGTGGAGGAGATTGTGGACATGCTGGATGAGAGAAGAGTGGAGGAGATTGTGGACATGCTGGATGAGAGAAGAGTGGAGGAGATTGTGGACATGCTGGATGAGAGAAGAGTGGAGGAGATTGTGGACATGCTGGATGAGAGAAGAGTGGAGGAGATTGTGGACATGCTGGATGAGAGAAGAGTGGAGGAGATTGTGGACATGCTGGATGAGAGAAGAGTGGAGGAGATTGTGGACATGCTGGATGAGAGAAGAGTGGAGGAGATTGTGGACATGCTGGATGAGAGAAGAGTGGAGGAGATTGTGGACATGCTGGATGAGAGAAGAGTGGAGGAGATTGTGGACATTAGGATGAGAGAAGAGTAGAGGAGATTGTGGACATGCTGGATGAGAGAAGCGTATAGGAGATTGTGGACATGATGGATGAGAGAAGAGTGGAGGAGATTGTGGACATGCTGGATGAGAGAAGTGTATAGGAGATTGTGGACATGCTGGATGAGAGAAGAGTGGAGGAGATTGTGGACATGCTGGATAATAGAAAAGTGGATACCCTGGATCTGAGACCAAGTGGAGAGAGAGGGACATGAGAGAAGTAAGGAATGGCTTCATTCTACAATGTATGAGTAATGATGAAGGGAAGAGAAACAGAATAGGCTTTATAGTGAGAAAAAGGCTACTGGCGAGGTAGTAGGGATGAACAGTAGAATAATGAAGATGACACAGAGGTAAAAAGGTGGAGGCGATACAAGTGTATGTCCCACAAGTGGGGTGCCCGGCAGAAGATAATATAAGTTTGAGGAGACCTAGAAAGGCATATGGGAAACGAGTGTCACTAATGGGTGATCTGAATGCAAAAGTAGTAAAAGAGATTAGGGTTTGAGGAGGTGTTAAGGCAGGAAAGCTGGGGAGAGAGAAACGAGGAGGGTAGAAAGAAGGCTGTTGGAGCTATGTGCAAGAAATAGAATGAAAGTGGCAAACAGCTTGTATAAGAAGGAAAGAGAACGTCATAAGATCGCTTGATACAGTTGAGATGGGGAGAAAAAGTCAATGACAAGACTACTTTATCATGGATGAAGAAATGAAAAGGCAGACCGTAAACATTAAGGTAATATCAAGTGTGTCCTTAGATAATGACCACAGGTTGGTTGTTGGTGGCAGAAATAAAGGGATGGGAATGCAGGAGAAAGGTAGTAAGACAAGAAAGAAGAATAAGGGTGTGGAGGCTAAAACATGAAGAGGAAAGAGAGCAGTACCTGAGAAAGGCAGGAAGCTTAATACCCAATGATGAGAGGCAAAGTGTAGAGGTTGAGTGGGAAAGGTTTAAGAACAGTCTGATGGGAGCGGCAGAGGAGGTATGTGGGAGGACAAGTAATAAGAGGAAGTGGAATGAGACATCCTGGTGGAGCAAAAGGGTGAAGAAAGCAGTAAAAGAGAAGAATAAAGCCTTTAGAAGGAGTTTTTAGAATAGCAATGAGTAAAGAGAGGGAGAATATAGGGAGAAGAAAAGAGCAAAGCAAGTTGTACGGGAAGTCAGAAAGGATTGGATGCAAAAATGGATGGAAATGCTGGAACAGGATGTGGAAAGAAGTAAGAAGTAGCCAAGTAATAAACAGGAAAAGAGAAAAAGTCAAGAAGCTAGAGTGATGGATAAAGAAAGAAGTTGAAATATTGTGAGAAAATGTTCAACCTGGAAGAGGAAAAGGTGAGAGTGAAAGAGAGGAGCAGGAATAAATAGCAAAAGAAGAGGAAAGAGGCCCAACATGGAAAGAGGTGGAGGACGCATTAAAGAGGATGAAACAAGGAAAAGCACTGGCTGTGGGCGAATCGACTGTAGAAATGATAAGAGCAGCAGGTGAGGATGGTATACAATGGTTGTACAGGGTGCTGAGCGTGGTTTGGAAGCAGAACAAGGTACTGGAAGATGGGAAAAGAGGAGTTATAATACCTATTTTCAAGAAAGGAGACAGGAAGAGGTGCAAAAATTAGGGTAATAACGCTGATGTGCCAACGTACAAAAATAAATGAGAATATTCTGTAAAAGCGAATAAGAAATAAAATTAAAGGTGGAGAAAGGAAAAGGACGAATTCAGGGAACAGAGGTTTACAAAAGACTTAATCTTTGCCGTATGACACCTGATGGAAAGAAGGTATGAATATGGGAAAGACTTGGTAATGGTATTTATGGATGTGGAGAAGGCATATAATAGCATGGATAGAAATAAGGTTTGTAAAACAATTGAGGAGACAGAAGTGGAAAGAGGAGTTGTCATGTATATAACAGGAGTTGTGTTAAGATGGAGACTGGAAGGATGGGGTGGTTCCAAATAAAAAATCGAGTGAAGCTGGGGAGTGTCCTTTCATCAATACTATTTGTAATGGTAATTGAAATGGGCATGTACATAATGGCAAGAAATTACTCCAAGAGGAAATAGTAAAAGCCAAGATATTTGCTAATGACTTGATAGTATGGAGGGAGAAGAAAGAGGAAGTACAGGAACAACTACAAGAATGGAATGAGTAAGTAAGTAAAAGAGTGTGGAATGAAATTTAGCATAGCAAAGTTTGAAGTGATGGTAATGTCAAGGAAGAGGGTAAGGCCTAATAAAGCTTTAAGGTTGGATGGAGTAGAGCTGATAAAAGTACAGAGCGTAAAATATCTTGGAAGCGAGATTGAGGAGAAAAGTGGAAGTAGAGAGGATTTAGTGAGAAGAGGACATCAGGGAGAGTTGTTCTATAGGTGTGTAAGAGATCTGCTATGGAGAAGGGAAGTCCTCTTTAGGTGTAAGGAATTGTTGTACAAAGTGTACTTTGTACTTATTGCACATATGCAACAGAAACATGGACACAAGATGTAAGGGTCTAGGAAAATGGAGGCCATGGAAATGAAGTTTGTGAGGAGCATATTAGCTGTCACAAATAGAAACAAGATTAGGAATGAAGTTATCTGGGAGAGAGTAGGGGGACAGGGAGTAAATGAAATAGTAGAGAGATGGGAGGAGCTGATAATAGAAAGTGTCTAAGTGAGAAGAGAATAATGGAAGAAATTAAAGGAGGAAGAGTGGTGGAAGGATAGAGAAAGATGGAGGCATTTTACTAAACTGACATAGCCACAGGCTGGAAACAGTTGATGATGATGATGATTATTTGGGGGATTTCAAAATACAAACCTGCTTTAAGAGGTAAAGCAGTGTAAAATTAATTATATATTAAAAGTTAAAACTAATATTAAGTATTTAATACTGAAAAATGTGGAAATGACACAAATTAACATTTAGTGTTTTTGGATTTTGTTATTGCAAATAACCTTTGTAATACAAAATATATTATCCTGGAGAGTTCATTCATCCCATCATATTTTATATTGGTTAGTGTAGATATGAATTGTCATAGTTTTACTGTGGTTAAACTTTACTTAAAGAATCATTCTCATTTTCAAGGGATACCACTCACTACTCATCAATTAAGAATAGTTTACCTCTATACCATTTCATTGGAATATTTTGTGATCGTATATTTCCCTAAATTCATCTGATATTGTTTAGTTGCCTACTATTCGAGGTAAATGGGAGCCTAATGAGAAATGAGTGTTACCTTAACGTGTATTTGGTGTTTCAACATGGCTGCCCGTAAAATTAGCATCCGAGTACGGCGTTGGTATTCCTTTCCTACTGCTACAGACTTCTCAAAAGTTGTGCTTCTTTGGTCCACTTCTTTGGCATACAAGATCTAAACATAAATATCTTTATATATTGTATAGGCAGTGTTCTTTAAAAAGGTTTCCTAGGTGACATCTTCTTCCTTTCTTCTGTCTTATATAGTAGAAGACAGAAGAAGATGTCACCTTTGTTCATTGGACTCTTCCCACATTTTCCTTCTTTCCCTAGGTGGGCTTTCTTCATCAAATTTATTCTTAGTAGTTTATTTTTCCTTTTTCTTTAGTTTTATCAATTTCCTTTATTATAAAATTATTTGAGATGTCATTTCTCTCGCAAATGAGCACTGTGTTCTTAAAATAAGAATGACATTCATTTTTATACAGTAAATAATTTTGGAAAATGAAAAGATTAAAAAATGGGAATCTTGGTTTTTAAATTATAAATAACAATTAAAAAACACATTATTTAAAAATAACAACACTCAAATAAAAATATACAAGAACAAATCATTAAGATGGTTTCAAGATTCATGTCTTTAAAGAAATTAACATTACACTAACAATTACAGGAAAATTAATAAAATTGACGTTTTAATGAGTTAATATTTCCCCAAAATATGCTTGTGTGACTCAATTTACCCTATAAAAAACATAAAAATCACAAATAGAAATTTTAAATGCTTCATATTCAGTTTATTAGTTCTTAATGTAATAATTGCGTTTGATCACTTCTTCTCTTCTAATTCCATAATCCTATGTGCAGTTGCACATGCGTGTTGTATGGGCTCCAGATAGACATTATATTATTGAGAAATTTATTTCAATTCAATTTTTAATGCTTATAAGAGATGATGTTCATACTTTAAAATGAAAAATAAGATGGTTAAAATAATATTTCTAGTAGACAATATGAAATAGTAAATGCTTCTTTAGTTTTAAATGTGGTAAGTTTGGTGAGATTATTTAGAGGTGTACATTTTATTCAAAAAACACTGGCTAAAGCTTTGAAAATCTTAATTTTTGATTAATAATTATAAATGACAATAGACAAGTTTTTGTTCAGGAAAACTAGTTGTGGTTTAAGACTTGATTTCTTCTTTGGGAAAACAAGTCCAGCAGAGGAAAACAGTCTTTCTGAGGCCACTGATCCATCAGACACATTCAGAAACCAGCTAACTAGTTCCTTCAGGTCAGGGAATATTGTTTCTTGTTTCCAATACTTCAATGGATATGTTGAGTTGGAGTCTGGTTTGCTCTTCAAATATGCCTCTACTTCATCCTTTGTTGCCTGTCCTGTGCAACAATCAAGTTTTTTTACAGTGTTTTTTTAAACATATTTAGAGAGTCAATTTTCATCAAGTGGAATTACATCAGCAATGTTACAAATTTACTTACTGATATGAAGTGTTACCTCTTCGAATAAGCTTGAATATGCACCAAATAACTTATAATTACCCAGTCAGATACTGGTAAATGATGTAACATGTTCAAAGTCGAGTTTCATCTTGTTGGGAGTTTCATCCTATTGAGAGAAACGAAGAGCCTTTTTTTCAGGGTGAAAACGCGACACAAGATTTTTTGCCATTTTTATAACTTTTCATGGTATTGCTTCATTAAAAATATTGATTGAATGGTGTGCAATAAACAAGTTAATGAGGGCACACCACTTACTGCATTCAGTATATTTAGTTTTTGTTCGAACAGTTATTTATTTTTGCAAACAAACATTGACAAATACACGGTACACATAGAACATAAATAGTTGACACCAGCCCCAAAGGCTGACATACGAGAATAGCTAGGTAAAAACAAACAGTGATATATTATATAGCGCCCTGAAGTGCTGATTGTTCACACTCACTAAGGATAGGAGCAAGAACATAATAAACAAAAAACTACCCCATCATCCATAGTAGATTGACTAGGACCAAATGCCATATTAAAAACAATACAGAATAAACCCACCCGTCGATGGGGTCAGGAGGGAGAGTGGATGAAACAGAAGAACTAATTTTAAATAAATAGATTTGAACAATCCCGAATGAGTGAGCTGTCAGGGTAGGTTCCTTACTGAGGTAGTTCCCCACCAGAGCTACACTAGTTTTTGACCTTTTCACAAGTAGTCTCTAGTGGGAAATAAATTTAGTATTTTTTTAAGAGGAATATATAAAAATAAAATTAGTAATAGAAAATAAAAATGCAGCCCACTGCAACTCACCAACTCAGAGTATACCCGAGAACTAAATTCTTGAGCAGCCTAGTAAATCCTTCATGATCAACAATACTATCTGATTGAAAATCGGTGCACATCATTTCACCAATTGATCTAGTGATACTAAGTGCTCTAGGGTCATTATTTAAATATTTATTAACTTTTCTCAAAAACTCTGGTGGTGAAGGTTGTTTAGAATTCTTGTGATTTAGGTTAGTTCTTTCTTCATTTTCACTACCACTTGTGGCCAAATTAGCATGACTATCAATATCAAGTTCTTCAGGCACTCTTTTTTTAGAAGAAGAAATTGCTGGCTTCATTTTTTCATAGTGAAACTGTTTCAAATGGCCCCATATGTTGGTAGTGGCTCAACAAGTTCCAACATTTGAGATTTTCCGAAAACATTAAGACTAAATGGCGAGTTTAATGTCTCAATGTTCAACTGTAAAATGTTTCCACACTCCACTTTTACTCATTTGGATTTATTATCAAAGCACCTTTAATCCAAATAAATTTTAAAATCAAAAGTGAGGAAATCAGTTTAAAATAAAAACTGATTGAATCACTTAAATAAAAAGTGTAAAAAAAACCATTATGGAGAAATTGCCGAGTCAATCTTCAAGTTGAGAATGTGGCCAATGACAATGAGTGAGCCACACATTAGTTTGAAAAAGTGTCTAAATAGTTTTTAGAACAGCCACTATGTTATATGGTAACTAGACACATTATAGAACATTGTTGTATATTTTATTTGCTTATAGCCTCCAACCCGAAGAAAAAAAAATCAAGCTTTGAAAGATAAATTGATAAATATTGCACTGTTTTTCATTTCCTCTAACACTTCAAAATTTATTTTACATTAGTCTTCAATACAAATAATGAAATATAAACGAAAAGCGTGTGGAATTAGATTGTTAGTTTTATCAACAGTATTAACTTATATTTCTTTATCTGGTTATGTAATCTTTCCACAGTGTGTATATATACACACACACACACAAGTTTTTTTGTTTTGTTTTTTTGCAATTTTGATCACTTAAATCCTACCTATAAAAATTTGGTTTAAGTTTTTCTTTAGGGGGGAAAAAAAAAACTGCCGGCAATTACGATTAATTGCTGATGCACTAATAATCATCTGAAAACGATTTATTGGTATCTGCATTGGTAAACCCTCAAATATTTAATGAAATGTTGAGCAACACTGATTTTAAACATTGAACCAATATGATTCTTTAACTCAATATTAGCTAGTGCTAGTATTGAAGTAGAACGTATTAATACAAGTTTTGAATATCTTAATTTCAAATACTCAATAAAATATATTCTTAATGTTAGATTTTTAATTTAACTGAAATTATTATTTTAGAAAGGGATGAGGTAAAGAAAGATATTAAAAATAATTATCATTCAATTATTTAGTAATCTATCTAATGATAGCTAGATAGTTTACTAGTCGAAAGTAGTTTTAAAGCTCTGTTATTTTATTAATGTGAAAATTGATATTAATTTTAACAACTGGAAGGGCTCTGCGAGTACTCAGATATTGAGCTTTGAGTTTCTTTCTAAAATAACAATTTTTGTTAAATTACAAATTTAACATCAAGAATGTATCATACTGACTGTTTTTGAACATAATATATCTAAAACTTGTCTTGCATAATACATTTAACTAAAATACAAGCACTAGTTTAGTTAGATAATTGTGTTGGTTAATTTGTCTAAGATCAGTGTTGATCATAATAATGGCAATACATATTTTACCAAACTTACCACATTTAGATAAAAAAAAGCATTTACTATTAGTTCATATTGTTTTCTAGAAATTTTATTTTTGATTTAAAGTTGAACACAATCTTTTATAAGCATTAAATTTGAATTGAAATAGATTTCTAAATAAGATAATGTCTATCTGGAATACAACACACATGTGCAATTGCACATAGAATTAAGGAATTAGAACAGAAGTGATCAATCGCAATTATTACATTAAGAACTAATAAATTAAGTATGAAATACTTAAAAAATGTAATTGTTTGTGATTCTTATGTTTTCTTATAAGGTAAATAGTTAAATGTATATATAAAAGCATATTTTGGGGAAATATTAGCTCATTAAATTTTTTTAAATTTATTTTTATTAAGAAAGTGAAGAAACACTGAACAATGATGTGAAGTAAGAGCTAATGGAGGAAGGTAACCCGAAAGGATAGTCAGTTATTCATTTCTTCTTAAACCTTTAAACTTCCAACTTCTTGACAGGGCCACAGTTACACTTTGCTTTAATTTTCAGAAATATTACTTTTTCATAATAAGAGACAAATTAATGAAAAAGGAATATTTCTGAAAACTCAACGTGTAACTGTGGAAGTTTGAAAGTGTGAAAAAAAATTAAGAGAGAAGTGTGTTTGTTTATAATATCCAGGCCTAACCTAACTTCCCTTTAGTTTGTCTTCCTCAACTAGCTCTTACTTTACATCATTGTACAGTGTTTCTACACTGTCTTACTAAACATTTACAAGCCATCATGCAATTAATCATTTTATTAACTTTTTTTTATAATTGTTAGTGTAATTTTAATGTCCTCAAAGATATGTGTGTTGAAACCATTTTAATTGTTTTTTCTGTTAGTCTATATTTTTATTTGAGTGTTGTTCTTATTTTTAAATCATGTTTGGTTATTTCTATTTTCTAAATTTTATTTTCAAAAGTATTTACTATTTATAAAAATAGCTGTCAAACTTTTTATTTTAAGAACAAGTGTTTTAATATAGTTTTAAAATCTATAATTTTAAAGATGTGATATATATATATTTCATGTTTGTTTTTATTGTTGAAATTTTAAAATTATGAATTATACCTTAACTTGGGAGCTTTTATGAATACTCGTCTTGAGTTCAGATAATAAAAAAAGAGCTCGTAGAGCCCTAACAATTTAATAAGTTGACGAACCTAAAAAACTTCAATCTCGATCTTGTTAACGATGAGCTCGGTTCTATGCTCAATATCTGAGTACTTACAGAGCTCTATTATTAAATGTTTTCATATATAAGTGTTGAGGATGTGGTTTGTATATAAATAGACATTGTAAATGTGAGAATGCTGCTATACGCATATGATGCCGTATTAATGGCTGAGAATAAAAGTGACTTGCAGAATGCATTAAATAGTTTGAATGTGGTGACAAACAGAATGGATCATCATATAAATGTCTCCAAAAATAAGGTGATACAGTAATTTTTGATAAGGACAGTTAAGGAAATGATTGTCAGCTTAATATAAATAGAAAACTGTTAGAAAAAGTGAATAATTTTGTGTATCTGGGCAGAATGTTCTGTAAAGGTGGAAGGATTGATGGCTAAATCGAGATGGGTGAATGTATCTTAGAGAATAGTTAACTGTATGTGGACTATTGCATGGAATGACACCTTAGCTCAGTCAGTAGCGTGTCTGCCTACTGAGCTAAGGGTCCTGGGTTCGATTCCCGGCATGGCTAAAAATTTATCATTGGTAAAATGTGGGTTAATGACCAGAGACTGAATGTTGTGCATGTCCTATTCTTAAGTTAGATTATAAGGCATATGAAGCTAGGACAGACCTAGAAATCCAGTAGTGAATACAAAATTGATCCAGACCATAGGCTAGAAACAGTAGTGGATGTAAAGTAAAAGTAGAAAGAGGCAAAGATGGTAGTATATAAAAGTGTGTTGACACCAACATTGTTTTATGGGTCTGAAAAGTGAGTTTCTCAGGAGAAAAACAAGAGCAAGATGAATGTGATTTGAGTGATATATCTAAGAAATGTATGTGGAAAAAATCGTATGGACAAAGTCAGTAATGAATGGGTGCCAAAGGAGTGTGGTTTGAAAGGGACTCCAATAGGTAAATGTGAGAGAAGCATCTTACGTTGGTTTGATTATGTTGAGAGGATGAGTGTGGATTGAGTGACAAAGCAATTATATGAAGGTAGAGTGTGTGGACCAAAAGGAAGGAGTATGCCATCTAAGATGTGGCTAAAGGCTGTAGATGAATGTGTGAAAAAGAGAAACACTAAGAGTGCTAAGAATAAAAGAGCATGTATGTTGTTAAAGCGAAGGAAAGAGGAAGGAAGGATAGGGAAGTGTGGAGAAAGTTAGTGAGGACGAATTAAGTACAGAGTTGTTTTTTGGGCTGTAGGCATAGTTTCTTGCCTACCCTCTAGGGGAACGACGTGACTAGATATGTATGTATGGATATAAATATCTTAAATTTGAAAACAATCAATATTTATTTTAATTTTTATTTGACTTAAGTAATAATTTTAGGAGGGGACAGTGTAAAAATAGTAATACAAATGATTATTTAATCTATTTAGCTTTTTATTTTTCATTGCTTTGTCATGGAAATGAAAATTCAATCAAAGATAATTCAAAATGGACAACAATATTGAGAAAGTTTACTGGTCCAAAGTAGATTTAAAGCTCGATTACATTATAAACATGAAATTTGGTGTTAATCTCAATAGGGACGGAAGGGAGGAATTACATTTTTAAATTGGGACAGGAAATGAACCAAAATATCGAAATACTATAAAAATTATGTTTTAGAATAGTTCTGGATTAAAAACGTATATTGTTTACTAAACTAATATGAATGAAACAAATAGCCGAAACTATTGTTAATGCATTTTAGTGAGGATCACACCACTTAGATATCATATTCTGAAAATTGAAAAATGACACCTGGACACGGGAATCGAACCCAGGACCCTTGGCTTAGTACGCCAATGCTCTTACCACTGAGCTATCCAGGATTCGTCCCGTGCCCATGGTCATTCTTCACTCATAGTTTAAGACAAAGTCTTAAGATGGACGTGCGGAAGTCGTCAGCTTATAAACATGTGATTATATAAGATCACAGCCATCAGACAACGCAGCCATTTGGGACTCGGTAGTTGGCATTTTGCAGCCATTAGACAATTATATATATATATATATATAAAATTGAACAGGATTGCATATATTAATGAAACAAATGGCTGCGTTGTCTGATGGCTGTGATCTTATATAATCACATGTTTATAAGCTGACGACTTCCGCACGTCCATCTTAAGACTTTGTCTTAAACTATGAGTGAAGAATGACCATGGGCACGGGACGAATCCTGGATAGCTCAGTGGTAAGAGCATTGGCGTACTAAGCCGAAGGTCCCGGGTTCGATTCCCATGTCCAGGTGTCATTTTTCAATTTTCAGAATATAAACTAATATGGTAACACTTGTATAAACTTTGAGATTATTAAATATAATACAAATTATATTAAAATTAGATTATAACACCACATCTTACTACTCGTTCGGGTTATAGGCTTAAGTACTATTTACACTAATGGGTCAAGAATTGGGAAGGTTGAATTTAGAGGAAGTGAACATACATTTGTGTGGAGGGAGAGTAAAAAGCCATTTTGGAGAATCTACCCCCAGTTCACCCAAATGAGATTCAAACCTCGAACTCCTCGTCCTCGGCAGTCTAGCTCAACACGAAACCAGCTTCGTTAGCTAACAACACCACCGAGGCAGGTTATAATACAAATAATATAAACATAATAATATAGATAGGGGTATGATAATATCATTTTTTATTGAATCAAATATCAACATTTTGAACAACTATATTATAATAATATAAATCAAATAATTAGGTTTAATACATTATCTTTATTAGTTTAGTTAATCTCTTTTGAAAAAGGTGTTTTATATTTAACCATTAAAAGAGTGCAAAACACACAGTTTTTAAAAACTTTTTCAAATGTTCTGTAGATTTGTTATCCTTTAAATATTTTCTATGTTTGAAACCCCTTAAAGATTCTTTGTTTAACACCCCTATAATCGTTATTCACTAAAAACAGACAGGCTGATGCTCAAATAGTTGACCTTGGCAAGCAATTTCCTCCTCAATTTATATACCCCAAAAGATGGTAGAGTATCCAATAAAGCTCACCTTGTTGTGAGAGTCTATGCGAGCCTGAATTTGTCCCTCTAGAATGAGCTGCATGAGTTCATCTTCCAAGGCTAATACTGTCGTGTTGAAAGAGTCTGCCATCCGATGCATGTCTGCTGACAGATATGGACTGAAGTACTGGATGAGCGCTCGGTTCCTGATTTGAGTGTAGAGTGCGTTCACATGTGGAGCAATGTACATATCTAGTAGTAGGTTTTCCTGCACTCAAAACACACTCGACTGAGACTTGACAGATATTCACTACCTAGTTATAAAATGTGACAAGTCACACCACTACACTTTCAAAGGCTGAAACATATCCATCAATAACATGTATACAAAGCACGATGGACAAAATAATAGACAATATTCTATTTATTGTTTTTCAAATTTTCAAATGAATAATATTTTAAATTTTCTTAAATGTTACATATTTTTAACAACTTTAAATGTATATAGCCTGAACGGGTAGTAAAATGCGGTGCCGAAAAAATAAATCACTTTTCAATTGTTACACCCTACCCTCTCTACTACTCGTTATTACCCCGACCATTATAAGGTAATAAAGGGA
>CABFOW010006524.1:7210-31359 GCA_902141385.1 Timema californicum | reverse complement strand
ACGGGCTTCCGGACCGTCGGGGACCCTCTCCGTCGGCTGGCAACAGTCGTCTGTATGAGAGGACCAGGAAAAGACCGCAGCCTCGAGGAAGTGAATAGGATAAGTTAGGTTAAGCTTTATTTTTTTTGGTATTAAATGTATTATTTTCTAGTAATTTTCTAGTAATTTGTATATAAGTTAGCTTTAGGACCATGGTGTTGGCTTTGTGGAGAAGGTAGGTGGAGTGAGATCTTCGATAGGGCGCCTCCCCAGGTGGTGTATAAGGGGATGCCCAGCCCCGTTGGGGGCTCTTGCTGACCCGGGACCACCGGATCCGGTAGCGGCGTGATATCCAGCGGGGTGGAGCACCGGGGGAGTAGTATACCCGGCGTGATAAATAGCTGAAAAAAAAGTAGACGGTAATATTTGGACATTAGGTTTAGGCGCTAAATTGATGTAGTTAATAAATAAAAATGAATTGTGATGATAGGAGAATAGAGATAAGAAGGTTAAAACGCCCTAGTTTTTAAATAGGTACTGGGGCTAGGTCTAGGATAATGTCCAGGTTGTTCCCTTTTCACTTAGTTGAATATATTTGTTAAGGTTATTATTTTAAGAACTGTTTTGTTGTTTATCTAAATTGTATTTGACTGGTTGTACTACTAAATGTTTTTATTTTTAACTATGTCTAAATAAACTAAACTAAACCTCCACCGTAGTTCGGATCCCACGTTAAACTGTAGGTACTCCATTTCATCTCACAATCACCCTACTATTAAACTTATTATTAACACTGCGTCTTACTACCCGTTTGGGCTATACACTTATGTACTAATTACGTTAATGGTTAAAGAGATTAGGTATGCTATATTTATAGGAAGTGCACCTGTATTTTCGTGGAGGGAGAGTAGAAAATAATTAATAAAACCCACCCTCAGCACAATTAACCGAGATTCGAACCTAAATCTCCCCGTCATCGGCAGTTTAGTCTACTGCGAGAGTAGTGTGTTAGACCACATGGTCACCAAAGCGAGTCTAAAGTTTAAAATAGGGTTTTAAAGAATTTAAAGAGTGGTAGGTGTAACATAAGGAAGTTTCCTACCTGTGACGTCATGGCAAGTCAAGGTAGGATTTAAAATATTAATGAATTTACTTTTTATTCGGCATTAAAACACAAAACTATAAATTCTTAAATAATTCTAAAAATAATCATATAGTTTCAAAAAACTATTAATTTTTATCTTTAAGGATTTTTAATATTTTTTTATAAATCGTCCACAAATCAGAATATTTGGTTTATTTACAGAAATTTCATTTAGGAGTCTTCTTTCCAATAGGTAGAATAGAAAAAATCCGTGGTAGCTTTTGTTTATCTATGATAGGAAACTAGAAAAGGGCGATTTAAAAATAGTCAAGTCAACGTTTTCAAGACGCAAATTATAAAGTGACTGTAAACTCGTCAGAGGAAGAGGGTGAGGAATATCACTAGACAAATAAGAGATTTTGCAGCTTTAACTACCAGTCCCCCCCTCCCCCCCCCCCTTTCTTTCTAAACCGTATATTGGCGTCTAAATGTGATAATTTAGTACTTGTAATTATTAGGTGCGTCAAGTTAAGATGGATCCTACTTCACAAAAAAAAGTTTTGAAACCTCAAAATAGGCGACGTCGTTAAAGCTATCACGCTATCACCTTAGAACACATCTGAGCTTGTATTTCCTTGTTTGCACATCTCCTAGCGTTTCTCCGCTAAACACTAGATATAAGAGATGTAGACCCGCCTCAGTGGCGTAGTTGGCTAACGCGCTAGTCGTGTTGAACTCGACTGTTGAGGACGGGGGGATCGAGGTTCGAATCTCGGTCGGGTGAACTGGGAGTGGTTTTTCCAAAATGGTTTTCTACTCTCCCTCCACGACAATTTGGGTTCACTTTTCTCTAATTCAACCTTCCCAATTCCTAATCCATTAGCGTAATTAGTACTTAAAAAGCGTATAACCCGAACGGGTAGTAAGACGTGGTGATAAATAATAATACAAGAGATGGAGGAAGGAGGAGGAGGTGAAAGGAAAATAAAGGGCTTAACCCCTCTCCCAGAGATTGTTGCAAAGGGTCTAAAATGAAAGCTCCCCCTATCCTATCACTCGCAACCTTGTAGTCGCGACTAGACACAGGCCGGACCACGCGTGATATAAGCCTCGCGAGTTGTACGACGCGACGTACCTATTACGCGGCACGAACGTGCGTACGTGGCTTAGTTCCCTCACCTACCGAGCGTCACGGTGGTAAAAATAACCAACACTAGATGAAGTCAGTGAAAGGGGTGGGGTTGTGGAAAAGAGTATCATAAGTTCTCACCTTCTTCAGCAATATAGTACGGTGGAGAGGATGCAAATATTGGCTCACCGGTTGTAATAATATTGCACGTCAGGGTTACATCACTCGTAGCCCAGTAGTGGAAATATTACTCAGTACTAATGTACCGTTGTCCAGGGGACGTCCGAATGTACTAATAGTACATCCTTTCCTGGAGGCTCTTTCCATGTTTCGATGAGATGAGGTGATGGTGATAGTGAGTATGAGGGTGATAGTGAGTATGAGGGTGATAGTGAGTATGATGGTGATAGTGAGTATGAGGGTGATAGTGAGTATGATGGTGATAGTGAGTGTGAGGGTGATAGTGAGTATGAGGGTGATAGTGGGTATGAGCGTGATAGTATGATGGTGATAGTGAGTGTGAGGGTGATAGTGAGTATGAGGGTGATAGTGGGTATGAGCGTGATAGTATGATGGTGATAGTGAGAGTGAGGGTGATAGTATGAGGGTAATAGTGAGTATGAGCGTGATAGTATGATGGTGATAGTTAGTGTGAGGGTGATAGTGAGTATGAGCGTGATAGTGAGTATGAGGGTGATAGTATGAGGTTAATAGTGAGTATGAGCGTGATAGTATGATGGTGATAGTTAGTGTGAGCGTGATAGTATGATGGTGATAGTTAGTGTGATCGTGATAGTGAGTGTGATGGTGATAGTGAGTATGAGCGTGATAGTATGAGGGTAATAGTGAGTATGAGCGTGATAGTATGATGGTGATAGTTAGTGCGAGGGTGATAGTGAGTATGAGCGTGATAGTGAGTATGAGGGTGATAGTATGAGGGTAATAGTGAGTATGAGCGTGATAGTATGATGGTAATAGTTAGTATGATGGTGATAGTGAGAGTGAGGGTGATAGTATGAGGGTAATAGTGAGTATGAGGCTGATAGTATGATTGTGATAGTGAGTGTGCGGGTGATAGTGAGTATGATGGTGATAGAGAGTATGAGGGTGATAGTGAGTATGAGCGTGATAGTGAGAGTGAGGGTAATAGTGAGTATGAGGGTGATAGTGAGTATGAGCTTGATAGTATGAGGGTAATGGTGAGTATGAGCGTGATAGTATGATGGTGATAGTGAGTATGATGGTGATAGTGAGTATGATGGTGATAGTGAGTATGATGGTGATAGTGAGTATGAGGGTGTGGAACTATTTGAAGCTCTGAAACCTAATATAAGCTTAATTAAACCAAACCTTGGTGACCGTTGTGGTAATCTCCTCTTGCGGAAAATATCCAAGTTAGTAGTCGGGAATTGAACCCAGGACCCTTAGACTCGTAGTCAGGTACACTGACCACTTCACCATGTAACTGGTTGGCTTGCAGGCGAGTCAATTTAACTTACGGTGGAGGTCACAAGGTCGAAGACGTCAGTATCATATTATTGTCCTTTCCTCTCCAGACAGACACTTCTTAATAAATGTTCCGGGTTTTCACATCTATTTATTTCAATTAATTAAAACCCTGCTTTGGTGTTCACATGATCTAACACGCTACTCTTGCAGCAGCATAGATTTTCGATAACGGGGAGACCGAGGTTCGAATCTCCATTGGGTGTACTTATGCTTTTGTGTCCAAAATGATTTTCCACTCTCTCTTACCAAGAAAATATGGGTACATTTCCTCTAAATATAACCTTCATAATCCCCAAAACATTAGTGAAATTAGTATTTAGGTGTTTAACCCAAACAGGTAGTAAGACGTGATGCTAAAATATTATTTTATACAAGAAATAGCTTAACAACTTTTAATTGGTTGAATATTTTATAAAATCAATAATTTCTGAGTCATAGGCAAATGTATATTTCATTAGTAGAGCTTTTAGAGATGCGAAGTTGAAAATGCACAGAACAAATAATATGTTTTTGTAACAGTGTATATTATTTCACATATGCTCTTTTGTAAATTGTGATGTTAATTTTTTGACTCCGTGGTTTTTTTATAACAATTTATGTTATTTCGTTTCACATAACTTACGATTTTTAAGTATTTATTTATATAAAGGAACGATAAATTATGTACGGTAAACCGTTACATTTTTTTAAATGCTTTAAATATTTTAATAAACAACTACAAGTAAAAAAAAACTTTAAAAAAAACTAACCGAGCTTTTGACCCGTCTCTTGAAGAGATCTATACATAGCAGTGCTGTGAGGCTACACCACAGAACGGTGTGAATTATTAAGAAGAGTATTCGGATACTTTTTTGAAGTGTTTTTGTAAGTGCCTTTCAACTGTCCAATTTCACCTCTCATCTTGTTCAGCTACCCGTTACTCGGTGAGTGATGAGCTGACAACCCAACTGTCAACTTAAAAAAAAACCCAACAACTTGTATTTTCTTATAAATTACTTAATGAAATTAGCAGGTTTATCGGAAAGAGTTTTTGTTGAAATATTTTTTTAAAGGATTTTGAAGATTCATTTTAAGAACAATCCATTATTTAAGTAACTTTCGCAAATGATTGGATTAAAAAAGATGGAGAAGACGTGGTTCGAATCCTGGTTGGGTTTACTCGGGATGTTTTTCTGACTCTTTCTTCACGCGAATTTAAGTACGTTTACTACACCTTAGTCATACCTATATAATTAGCGTAGTTATTAAACATGCGTATGACTCGAGTGTCTTGATATAATCTGAAAAAAGAGCATTTTTTGCCACTAATTTAGAGGTCCTAAGCTCGATTCTTTGTGGTACTAAAATCATTTTTCCCGAAGCGGAATTGTTCCTATGGCAGCCTTGCTCTGATTAATTGATCTTAAGGTAGGTTTAAGACTTCTACCATCATCATTATCATCATCATCAACTGTTTCCATCCCGTGGATGGGCCAGTTTAGTAAAACGCCTCCATCTTCCTCTATCCTTCCACCATTCTTACCCTCGCACCTGAAAACATTCTGTTATCTTATCGTCCCATTTTTTATTTGCCTTCTTTACAGTCTTTTTCCCATATACTTATTCTCTATCATTTTATTTAGAATCCTCTTCATCATCATTAAATGCCCATACCATCTCAGTCTTGCTTCCTCTACTATCTCATATACTCTAACAACCTCATTACATGCCCATACCATCTCAGTCTTGCTTCCTCTACTATCTCATGTACTCCAACATCCTCATTACATGGCCATACCATCTCAGTCTTGCTTCCTTTACTATATCTTGTACTCCAACATCCTCATTACATGCCCATACCATCTCAGTCTTGCTTCCTCTACTATCTCATATACTCCAACAACCTCATTACATGTCCATACCATCTTAGTCTTGCTTCCTTTACTATCTCATATACTCTAACAACCTCATTATAGGCCCATACCATCTCAGTCTTGCTTCCTTTACTATATCTTGTACTCCTTGTACCCTGTACCCTGTACTGACACCATATAATCATAATCATCATCACCACACATATCTGCCACTGCCATAATAATACCAGGAATGTCTATCAGACAAACCCTGTTGGCAAACGTTAAACAAAATAATCAATTCATGGTATCTGTAATAATCACTTAAAAAAAATAGCATCTATTATTCAATACTAATAATAAAGTAAAATGTTATCAATTTTTATGACAAATATATACGTCTTATATAATGAAACACGTTAATTTATACCGGAATCTCAATATATGGGAACCTAGATACATATCTTATTCAAAGCTCAGATGTAACTTAATCGCCAGTTATCAACATTTACTGTTTTTCTATTTGTGTCAGTTTACAGTATAATTATTTTTTAAACCAATAATTAACAAGATTAAAATATATATTTGTATTGATTTCTAGAATCAACCGAATCAAAAATATTGATTGTCATTAAACAAAATTTAATAGAACAACAATTTGCATCCTTAATTTAATAAATTGTCAATCCGCCTAAAACCTTAATAATCGTTAAAAATATAATGTATATGAGTCAAACACTTTAGCAGTAGGTAGTGCTTCTGTCTATTTAGCTAAGGATCCCAGGGTTGATTCCAGGCACGACTACAAAATACATTATCGGTAACATTTGAGACTTACTCTTTCGAAGTGAAAAATTAGTGAACTTAGGAATTGGTCTATTTATCTTAGTGTTTTATTTATCACCGTTTCCTACAAATTGTTTAGGATGTACGCAAATATAATTACTCTAATATGCTAGCGATGGTGAAGATTGCATTTTACAAATAATCTAACCGCATCTGCGTGAAAGGAGAGTGGGAAACCATTTAGGTAAAACCACCCTCAAAGAACCGAACGAGATTCGAGCTCCAATCTCTCAATCTTAGTAGGCCAGACTAATATAAGAATGACGCCTTGGACCATTAACCCCCCAAAGTGGGTTATTCTAGAATTATATTTGGTTTTTACCCGCCTCGTGTGGCGTAGTTGGCTAACGCGCTTGTCGTGTTGAGCTCGACCGCTGAGGACGGGGAGATCGAGGTTCGAATCTCGGTCGGATAAACTGGGGGAGGGGAGTGTCCTAAATGGTTTTCCACTCTCTCTCTACGCAAATGCGAGTTCACTTCCTCTAATTCAACCTTCCCAATTCCTAATACATTAACATAATTAGTACTTAAAGCGCATAACCCGAACGGGTAGTAAGACGCGGTGCTAAATAAATATATATTTGTTTTGAAAGGGAATCCATTAAGTCAACGTGAAAGAAACGTCTTCCGTTGGTTTGGGCAAGCTGAGAGGATGGATGTGGATCGAGTGACGGAGCAAATATATGAAGGTAGAGTGTGTGGGTCATAAGGATGGGGTGGGCCATGTAAAACGTGCCCAAGTGTTGTAAACAAATGTATTAAAGAGAAAACATTAAGAATTTTAAGAATAAAAGAGCATATATGACTTGATGTATGGATGTTGAGAAGGGAGTATGCAAGGATAGGGAAGTGTGGAGAAAGTTAGCGAGGATGGATTAAGTACGGAGTTGTTTTTTGAGATAAATTCACAGTTTCTTGCCTACCTCGTAAGGGAACGGAGTGATTAGGTATCTGTTTATTTATTTATTTAAAGTCAGAGGTTGATATAATCATACTGTCCAGAAAGTACACGTTTATGTAAGAACACTAATCTATTTGGGCACAAATGAGACTCAAGCGCTTATAACGTATGTCACATGTTTTACATATCCTTTTCTGTAAAGCTTATCTAAATTAGTCGCTCGTTATCTTGCGTCGAGCTTGTTAAAATCGCCCTGACAGATCTCCCTGCTTCACCGACCCCTTTCACCCCCCCCACCCCCTCCTTCCTACCTCTACCGCACACTTCAGACCTCTAGAGGGGGACCCAATAACGAACCACTGGACTCTCTGGACTTCACAACCCACCACCAAGCTCTCATCGAAATTCTGACCGGTCTCTAGTTCCCTCCCTCCACCCCTCCCCCCTCCTGGAGAAACGTGGAACTAGAAGCCCATCACTCCACCCGCAGCGGTTAGAATAACCTTACCCGTGGCGCTACCGTGGTGCCTTTGAGAAACAGATATTTCAAGGGGCAGCCTCCCTGGCTCAGTCGGTAGTGCATCTACTTTACGGGCAATAATAGATCCTGGGTTTGATTATCAGTCAAGGTAGAAATAAATATATATCTTAGGCCAGTGGCTCTCAAACTATTTTTTAGATTGTACCCCTTGGCCATGTTTAAAAGTTTAATATGTACCCCCAAGATATATAAAAATTCCAAATAACCAGCTTTAAAAAATATGACCACTTGGTAAATTATTGATCTATATAATCTAGTGGGAAAAAATATCCGCAGTCAAAATATTTCAAAATTGACAAAGCTAATTAGAGAAAATCCTACTGTTATAGCCTTAATATTATCTCTTATTTAGAATCGTTATGATCAGTTAACAAAAAAAATAATAATTTACTGTTAAAAGTTGTATACATTTTCTTCACAAATTTGTTCAAAAATATAGCAAAAAAGTAAACCTTAACACAATATTTTAAAATCAATTTTTTTTATTTGTAATTATAGAGCTGATTTATTATTAATCCCAAAGTTTTTTCAATGAGAGGGGTGTGACTGCATTGCTTACCACAGTTTCTGATGTCTGGTTGTCCAGTTGTAACGTTCAAGTGGAGGCCCAGTTCGAAATTTAGTCTATAGCGGTACTTATTTTTTTAGGTACCCCATGGATGAAAAACCACTCTAACAGAGATATGTTTTTGAGAAATTGCTAATGTATAAGGTGTCAAGTAGAGGGATGTAAATTCTCAGAAATCAGTCTCCAACCGAGAGAAAATACGGGGAAAAGAGAGGTGGAATTAACCAGATAACGGTAATTGCCAACCATAAGGGTTTTCCATAAGTCCCCTGATATTTGGCAAATTCTCCCTTGAGAGCTGCTTATGTACCCCCTCAAAGGTGCCCACGTACCCCCGGGGGTACGCTTACCACAATTTGAGAACCGCTGGCTTAAGCTATTCGGCCATAAAAGCGAGTCGTTAAAAGTTAACACAACCAAAAAAAGCTCAATACAAACTCTAAATAAATAAGATATCCCGAATCGGTATCGCGTGGTTAAACGCGTCACTCTTATGTTAAGCTGGATCACGACTGACGGGATATCGGGGTTCGAATACCAGAAAGGTGTACTGAGGGTGGTTTTTCCGATAGTGTTTTCTGCTCTTCACTAACGCAAATCCAAGTACTATTTATCTAAATTCTACCTTACTCATACTTACCAATGTAACATCGTAATAATTAATGTATTTGTGCAACCCAAACTAGTACGAAGATGTAACGAAGGAAATAAAATATACAACAAAATTTAAAATAGTTTAAGCTTTAAGTCTTGTTTAGTTCTTACATTTCAACATAAAGTTTACCAAACTACTTCACATATGGGGTAGGTAAGAAGAGGATTTTCAGATAAAATGCATTCTCATTCTCATGTATAGCGTATGATAAATCACACCTTTGTGTGAGATTAAAACCTCGAACTCCTACAGCAATGAATTTTATCGTGAGCCTGATGCCTTGAACCACCAGTCCACCAGTGAGGTTAAACTTCACGAAAGCAGGGGTAAGTATTAGCGATTCGGAGTTTACCGAAAGTTTAAACACCTGGAAAAGGGGTATTAACATTTATATCCGACGCACCAATCAGAAATTACTTCTATGAAACCTCTGAAATTGAACCAAGGACTCTTTGGTTTTACATCAACTCACCTTGCCATTGAGATTTGGAGATTACTCAAGGGTATGCATTGACGATCACGGTGTATAAGACGTGAGGCTCTTAGATATAACCTATTCATCCAATTATGGCGTGGTAGAAGTTAGAGTCTTATAGAAAGATTTCTCCTATTTAACAGTAATGCAGGTTAATTTTAAACGTAAGTCACCTTTTATATCCCTATTTATTAAATATTGCTACTATATTTTTAGTTTAATTCATTAGGAGACTACCAAACCCTTCCTCCACCTCTGACAAGACACCTTGTGAATGTGAGGAATGCCAGGCCTCCACCGTGGTTCGTATTTCACGTTAAACTGTTGGTCCTCCATTTCATCTCACAATCACCCTACCATTACACATTAGCGTAAGTGCGTATAACCCGAACGTAACCCGAACGGGTAGTAAGACGTGGTGCTAATAATAATAATAATAATAATAATAATAATAATAATAATAATAATAATACATTAGGAATGTAAATACATAAAAAATACCTAAGCTTAGCATTCAGTTTGTTTTTTACACACTAACATTTCACACATAATCTAGTAAAAGTTTTTGTAGACCTATATTCGGATTTGAAACAATATTCAATTTCTTGCGACTATAGTTTAGAAATATACATTTTGGATTTCTTAAATAAATAACATTATTATTTTTATTACTAAGAAGTGTTCTTTTTTACTTTCTCTCGACACACTGGAGGGAAAGTATTGTGATCGTCAAAAATATCAAATTTGAGATTTTGAGAAATGTCGACGTTTCATGACCACCTGAGACAAAAAAAAAGAAAGATTTTAGCGATGCCATCTGTCCGTCTGTACCTCGGGCTAAAACCGAAACAATTTTACCGATTGGGCTAAAACCTTATATTTAGGATTTTAATATAGTTTCCCCGTTTTTTAAAAATAATTAAATGTCTAATCCTAAATTTAAGGGTGGTTTACTGAAGGTAAAAAAGAGAAAAAAAATCGATTTTCTAGAAAATTAAATCTAACGATTTTAATTTAAATGCTATATCTAGACACTGATTATTGTTATAAACAAGTTGGCGGTTCTCATTTCCTCATAAAAATGACTTTGAGGGTACTTTACACGAGGAAAATGTTCTAAATTTTCATCATTTCTCTGCAACCATTTGATATACACTCACACGGAACAACTATTCATTGTAAAGTTCTAGTACTATCACAGAAAAAAAACTTTTATTTGAAATAGATTTTTATAGAACCAATAGTTTCTGAGATATAAGCAAATATATATATACTTTTTAATCCAGTTCCTAGAAAATGAATTTGATTCTTATGCTCTTTGGAGCACAAAGATGTTTCTCTTTTCTCAATTTTTCTGTAACAATGTTCCTAGTTCCTAATGCCATAGATTAAGTAAGTAACAATGGATATTATTTCTTTTATGATATTTGGTGTAATGTTCCTACAACAATGTATATACCTATTATTTAGTTCCACAAACCTTACGAGTTTTTAGTAAATGTCTATTTTAAAATAAAAACTGGAGAGATTCTGTATGGTTCATTGTACCATTTATTTCTACAGGTCCGTTGTCTTGTCCAACTAGAGTCATCTATTATGTTTTATCATCAATTTCCTTTTTTTTATCTTCTGAAACTTCATCTTATTTCCTTGTTTGGGATCATCCTTCAGTTTCATTCATCGTATTTATTTCACCATTCTATTTTCCACTTAACCTTCTATGACGTTACACAATGATACATTTTTCTCTCATAATGTGATAGATACATCCAGTTAATCTTTCTTTTGACAATCACCTGTAGAATAGTTAGAATGGTTATTTTTTAATCCACTCTTTTTTTATTAATAACCCAAACTATCATCTTTACCCCCTCTACGCTCCACCACCACATCTTAATGCCTTTTAAGTATTTCTTTTCCTATATATTACATACTATCTCAAGTCTATTTATTGCCATTTCGTAGTATATAGTATTATTATTAGACTATTAGTACTTAATCAAGTAATTATTATAGTATTCATAATACATTAGTGTGTTGATGATTTCGACGTAAAAAAGTGTAACTCCAAGAAAACAATATTATTTATAAAAATAACCACAGTTGTATCGAAATAAAAGACATTGCCATCAAAACACGCTAAGATATTTAGACTCTTTTTTGTTGTTAAATTTTGGCCTTATTTTATTCCTCCAGAATTTGTGAAATTGGAAAAAAAAAAAGGAAAAAACCCAAACAATGTGTAAGTTCATTGTTTAAATAAAGTGAAAATATTTCTAACTTCACACTGAGTTTTCGTAAGTATCCCGACAATGCTTAATTTATTATTTTTTGGTATAGGTACAATATTTTTTTTAAATCCAGACAAATCGATAATCCAGTCTAGGTAAATCCCCAATTATTCCTAATTATCGATGCTCTCCTGTAGTAATACTAAAAAAAGGGCTTTGGGATTGTAATGGACATACGTTCCCCCCTTAGCCCCCGTTCCCAGTTTTGTTCAACTAAACTAAATTGTTTCTATCTTCAGGAACAAGTCGTGTTTTGATGTGTGTTTGTTTGCGGACAGAATGATTCTGATGATTTATTGTCTTTTATCCCTTTCCTCCCCCAATTCCCCCTCTCCCCCTCTATCGATGGTGACCTGGACAGTGCTCCCTCCCCCTCCAACTAACCAAAATAAGACAGAAACGGGCTAACCTACTTGTGACCGGACTGTAATCGACTAGACTTGTCTTCGAGGAATTGCGACTGGGCATTGTGATAGTACACTTGGTGCATTTATAGTGAGTCCACTTTCTAAACAAAGGGTAACATCAGTAAACGTCTTGAGAAAACAATTCTTTTAGAACAACACCCAACAAAGCCCACACAAACTTAAGGTGAGATTGTAGGTTGCGCGTGTTAAGGGCAGTGTCATTGCAATTTTTATACCAACACTTTTTATTTTGTCACCAAAATAAGTAGAGTATTTCTCCAGTAGAAGCATAAGAGTTAAATTTTTTCCACATGGTAATATCAATAGTTGTTGAATATTTGTCAAAGATATCCTGGAATTTAATGACAACATTTTTCTCTCCATTTAACAAAATTCTCATCTGATACCGCTGTGATAGTGACAGATATTCAACAACTGTTGGTATTAAAATGTGAAAAAAACTAAACTCTTTGTTTCTACCGGAGAAATATTCTATTTCTTTTTTGCAGGTGACCTGGTGATCTAGGGGTAATGTGTCAGACTTTTGTGCTGGGGGTCCGGGGTTCAATCCTCAGTCCTAGCATAGATTTATTTGTTTGCCAAACCCTTCCTTCACCTCTTGACAAGACGTGTATTAATCCCAACTTGTGAATGTGTGGAATAACATTCTTCCACCGTGTTTCGGATCCCACGTTAAACTGTAGGTGCTTCATTTCATCTTCACAATCACCCTACCATTACACATTAGCGTAAGTGCGTATAAACCGAACGGGTAGTAAGACGTGGTGCTAATAATAATATTTATTTTTAGTCAAAAATTGTTTCTCTATAAAAATTAAACAAAAACCCCACTCCAAATCGAACAGTTATCAATTGTATTAAAATACCCTGTTGTGACGCTGTTTATTATTCATTTAATTGCTTCCCGCTAATCTTTACAGATGTACGCCTGTATCTATTACTCACTCTAATTTTTTTTTAGCACCACGTATTACTACCCGTTTGACTTATACGCTTTTGTAGTAAGTACGTTAATGGTTTTAGGGATAAGGGAGGATATATGTAAAGAATGTGTAGCTGAATTTGCTGGGAGGGTGAGTGGAAAAACATTTTAGAAAAATCACCCTCAGTACACCCGACCGGGATTCTAACCTTGATCTCCCCGTCATCGGCAGTCTAGGCTATCACGAGAGTCACGCCTTAGACCATGTGCACACCGAAGCGGTATTATAGATAGTATTAGTACTTATAAAATAACACTAATAAAATACAAAAATGTTATCAATTTTGGTTACAGAAAAATAATTTTGCTATTTTTAAAAGGCTCTTTTTATGAAAATTGGATTATAGATACCAAATAAAATAAACGGTACGGAACTCCGCAAGGACTTTCATATAAACGTTTTTTATTTCTAATAGTACTACAATTTTGCAATGATAAGTTATTTAGTATCTCAAATAGTTGCGGAAGTACTGACATTTCCGCTTCTTTAAAGTACCCTACAATTCATTTTTATGGAAAAATGAAAATTGCCATTTTATTTATAATCTTAATCAACGCCTTGATAGGAATTTTAATCAATATCACTAGAACCGATTTTGCGAGAGTCGATTTTTTCCCTTTTCGCTTTTTAATAATCTACTCTTAATTTTAGGGTCAAACAGACACACAGACAGACGGAATTGAAAAAAACCACTTTTTAGGGTTGGGGCGGTAATGAGACGTCCACATCCCTCAATATTTCAGATTAGATTTTTTTTTACGGCCGCAATACTTTACCTTTAGTTTTTGAAAAGTTAATATATAGATAATGGCGTGTAGATTTAAATGTATTGGTTTTATAAAAATATGTTTCAAATAAAAAAATTGTATTATAAATTGATCTACATATTTGCAACGATAAATATGTTTATATCTCAAAGAGTTACGGAGATATGATAAATATTATTATTATTAATAGCACCACGTCTTACTAACCGTTCGGGTTATACGCACTTACGCTAATGTGTAATGGTAGGGTGATTGTGAGATGAAATGGAGGACCTACAGTTTAACGTGGAATCCGAACCACGGTGGAGGCCTGGCATTCCCCACATTCACAAGATGTCTTGTCAGAGGTGAAGGAAGGGTTTGGTAATCAGATAAATCTGTGCCGGGACCGAGGATTGAACCCCGGACTCCCAGCACAGAAGTCTGACACCTTACCCCTAGACCAGCAGGTCACCCGATATGATAAATAATAAGAATTTACGCATCAGACCGTAACCCTTAAAGTCATTTTGCCGATATATTGAGGGTGGCCATTTTGTTTAGAATAGCTATAGATGTTCATCAATGAAATTTAATCAAAATCGTTGGAGCTGATTTTGAGTAAATATATTTTCTCTTCTTTACCCTTAATTTTTGGGTTAGATATCCATTTCCAAAAACCTCTTGGGGAAATCTTATGAAAAACCTAAATATCAAGTTTGGATTGACCGTTTAAACAGTTTATTCTCTAGTTGGAGGTACAGGCAGACAGACAGACAGACAGACAGACAGACAGACAGACAGACAGACAGACAGACAGACGGAAATTCAAAAACTACTTTTTCATATTCGGGGGTCATGAAACCTCGACATTCACCAAAATCTCTAGTTAGATTTTTTTTGAGGATTACAATATTTTCTTTACCTGTAAGATAGCAGGAAAGTAAAAAAGCAAACCTTTTCTGTATCAAAACCTAACGGGTAGTAAGCGCACTACGACTGTGCGTTACAGAACGTTGATGGTTGTTCGTGTATATACTTTTTACGTGTGTTCATAACAATTTACATAAAACATTACCAGTTCCCATGTCATAGATAAGGTTATAAACGCCCGGCCCTGCCTCGCTTCATCGGTAACCCTAACCGCCAATATTAAAACAAATTAAAAGTTCCTGGTGACGCTCGACTTAGCCATAACGTCTCCGGTAATATCGTTAAGGGGGAGGGTCACAAACCAAAAGGACCCGTGTGTAGTCGTTTGGATGTGCTATAAAGGGAGGTTAGGAGGTACAAGGCGTGGGAGGGGGAACGTTAACTTAAGTTTAGCACCGAGGAAAGCGAGAGATGCAAACCAGGGTGGATATAAATTTAGAAAAACCTCTCTCTCTTTCTCTCTCACACACATACCTTCATTTTATCATATGTACTCAAAGTGATATTTTTGAATAAACAATTTTTTTTACTAGTACGTTTAACACCAAAGTTACCTGGTTTGGTGGCCACATAGTATAATGAGTTATTATCGCAGTAGACTAGACTGACGATGACAGAGAGATCAAAGTTCGAATCTTGGTCAGGTGTACTGAGGGTGGTTTTTACAAAATAATTTTATATTATCCCTCCACGCAAAAGCGGGTACACTTTATATAAATATAGCCTTACTTATCATTAAAGTCACTAGCAGAATTAACTAAAACAGGCGTTAAGATGCGGTGCTAAAAATTACCAAGTTTATTTTAGAGTAACACGAATATAGGTAGGTCACACGGAATAAACGTCACTGCCGTCTATTCTCATTTTATTGATGGCAGGAAGGTCGGGGTTAGAATCCCAGAGGGGGTGATCTAAGGATGATTTTATCAATTAGTCATTTCTATTATTCATTCACCCAAATGCTGTTATTATTATTATTAGCACCGCGTCTTACTACCCGTTCGGGTTATACGCAACCCCCCAAATGCTGTTACATTACCTTTAGAATTTTACCTCCCTTTAGTGTATTAACATGCTGATAGCCCGGATTAGTAGTAAAGTGCAGTACAAAACAAAACATCAACAATTAATGACTTTATATAAAGATGTATGAATGAAGGGGTGGGGGAAGTAAAGAATAAATGCATAAGCATTCGTATGGATAGAGGGAAGAAAACCCCTCCCTAAGCATACGTTTTCAAGGATGGATATAGGTCTAATCTTAAGCTCACTCAGAGCTATATCTGTCCATCCGGAGAACATAAAGTACACGACTTACAAACTAATGCAACTTAATAAAACACACCCAACCATTGCACTAGAACATTTATAGTCTGATCTTCAAAAGAAGCCCGTCATTTAGAAACTGTCAACTTATGTTACTATAATGGCAGGAGAAAAATATACTACAGTTGTATTTAGCTTCTTAGTTCGTTTAATTTGTAATGTTATAATATAAATTATACAGTAATCCATAAATAAGTACTAATGGAAGCTTTTAATAACGTTTTAGATACACTTTATGGTTAATAAATCAAACAAGACAAATTTATCCCCACACTTTAACTCAGCTGACACCGTAGTCTGTTTAGTGGGATTCGATTCCCTGCGTGGCCAAAAAATGTATCATTGATTAAATGTGGGTGACCTGGTGGTCTAGGAGTAATGTGACAGACTTCTGTGCTGGGGGTCCGAGGTTCAATCCTCGGTCCCGGCACAGATTTTTCTGATCACCAAAAACCCTTCCTTCACCTCTGACAAGACATCTTGTGAATGTGAGGAATGCCAGGCCTCCACCGTGGTTCGGATTCCACTACCCTACCATTACACATTAGCGTAAGTGCGTATAACCCGAACGGGTAGTAAGACGCGGTGCTAATAATAATAATGATTAAATGTGTCTTTCTCCGGTCACAGTGTAGAACTAACGTCCGTGGACTGAATGTTGTGTATGTTCTAGATTTAAATTAGTTTATAAGTCATGTGTTAATATAATCAGTAGCTACAGCACGGTAAATACCTAAAATGAATGAAAAATATATTGATAGAATGTCAAATATCAATTGATTTACAATCACTGTTGGTGATTGGACTTCCTGAAATTTCTCTTATTTATTAAGTTGAAATCTTAAGCGTAAATACGGTCTCTTAGAAGTAGTAGTCCTACTTGACTATAATAATTTTCCGAAATTAGTGAGAGGAAAGAGTTTTAATAAATCAAGCATTCGCCTGTTAGGAGCATGTAAAACAATTTTTTCATCACCACGTCTTACTACCCGTACGGGTTATACGCATACGTACTAATTACACTAATGGGTTGGGGATAAGGATGGCTTAATTTAGAGGAAATGTACCCACATTTTCGTGGAGGGAGAGTGGAAAACCATTGAGAAAAAACACCTACTGGGATATAAACCATATCTCCCCATCTTCGATAGTCTAATCCAACATGAGATTAGCGCGTTAGAGCACGCGACCAACGATGCGGGTTCTTAAGTATTAATTACGCTAATGGTTTTAGGGATTAGGAAAGTAGCCACATTTGCATGGAGAGAGAGTGGAAAACCAGTTAGAAAAAAATAACCCTCAGTATATTCAGCCAAGATTAGAATCTTGTTCTCCCCGTCATAGGCAGTTAAGTCTAGTCTACTGCAATAGTAGCGCGTTAGACCATGAGGCCACTGAGTCAGGCTAACTACCAACTAGGTTTTTAAACACATCCAGGTTTATAGGTCAGGTTTGAACCCTAAACCTCTCTACATCAGGCCCAACCTTCTCTAAATAGCCCTAGAAAATAATATATATATATATCAAAGCCCCTTACGAGAAACAAACCCATATCCTCTCTACCAGTAGTCATTCACCCTGGTCACTCAGCCACAAACTCACTGAAATGTTATTTCTTTGTGTGGCATGGTTGTACTAGGTCATTATTGATTAGATCAATCAGTTTTATAACGGGAATTCTGGTGATTTAAAAAAAAAGAGTACTTCCTCGTCCTATTTTTATATGGGAGATAATTTTAATTATTCAAGGTGGGATGAAATGTTACGCTGGAGAAGGCAAGTTTTAGGCAAAATAAATCAAGTATTTCTACAGTGGAAACATAGAAGTTAACTTTCTATGCATAGTAATATCAACAGTTGTTAAATATCTGTCAAAAGCATTTTATAATTTGATGATCAACTTTTTTACCGGAGAGAAATTTTTTATCATAAAACACCAGGACACCCTTGACTGATATTATATAACTGTTGAACTAACAATGTGAAGAAAATTAAACTATATGTTTCTACTATATGAATAAAGTAAAACCCCGTCAGAAAAAAAACCCGGTAGTATGACATTCTGGATAGCCTTAACACACTTTTTTTAAGCACTGGTGAACAAATTAAAGTCAAATGAAATATATTTTATTGATTAAAAAGCACAAAGTTAAAATAGAATTGTATGAAAGAGTTATATTGGATGATAGATATTTAATATTTACATGTTGTAATCAACACAATGTGTTTTCCTGTAAATAATAATTACAGTACATATCACGTGTTATACATCAGTTAAATAAATGAAAATTTGACTAAACTCATTCAACTGTAATTTAAAATTTGTAAAAATATTGCATCCCAATATTCTACTGTAAGTGACCTGGCGGTCTGGGGGTAAGGTGTCAGACTTCTGTGCTGGTGGCTGGGGTTCAATCCTCGGTCCCGGCACAGATTTATCTGATTACCAAACCCTTTCCTCCATTTCATCTCACAATCACCCTACCATTACACATTAGCGTAAGTGCGTATAACCCGAACGGGTAGTAAAACGCGGTGTTAATAATATTAATATTCTACTGCTTAACCCAAAATTTCGTAAATCCAAACAAGATTTGGTCCCAATTAGTTTGGATTAACAAGGTTTTAGTATATTTGATTTATTTTGCCAATAAAAATTGTTTGCTATGAAAATTAAAAAAGTTCTGCCCTTAACTTTAAATCATTTCCAACCCCCCTACCCCTCCACCTTAACAGACAATACCTATTCTTTAAAGTACTCAAACATAAATGGTATACACTTTAGTCCTTTAGTCTATTATAATGGACAACATTTTCAAAAATTAATCACCAGTAAACTAGTCTCAAATGTTTTTCATTTTTAAAACGAACTTACAGTCTCTATTTAATATGCAAAACACTTCATAGATACCCATTTGGAACAAAGACGTTTAAGCCAATTTTTTTTTTTTTAAAGTTGAATTTTCTAAACCAGCAATTTATAAACAACCTTTAAACGAATTTACTACCTAAGCACAAGTATAAAATACTACTTTTAATATCATATTCTGAAAATTGAAAAATGACACCTGGACACGGGAATCGAACCCGGAACCTTCGGCTAAGTACGCCAATGCTCTTACCACTGAGCTATTCAGGATTCGAATCCCGTGTCCAGGTGTCATTTTTCAATTTTCAGAATATGATATCTATGAGGGAATATCCACACTAAAATGCATTAACAATATTTTCGGCTATTTGTTTCATTAATATATGCAGTACTGTACAATTATATATATAATTGTCGAATGGCTGGAAATATGCCAACTACCGAGTCACTAATGGCTGCGTTGTCTGATGGCTGTGATCTTTGAAAATCACATGTTTATAAGCTGACGACTTTCGCACGTCCATCTTAGACTCTGCCTTAAACTATGAGTGAAGAATGACCATGGGCACGGGACGAATCCTGGATAGCTCAGTGTTAAGAGCATTGGCTTACTAAGCCGAGGGTCCCGGGTTCGATTCCCGTGTCCAGGTGTCATTTTTCTATTTTCAGAGCATTATATCTATGAGGGACTATCCACACTAAAATGCATTAACAATAGTTTCGTCTATTTGTTTCATTACTACTTTAAATGTCAAACACTTTTCAGATATCCATTAAAAAAAATAGTTCGAGTGATTTTAGAAAAAAAATTTATCTTCAGAAATTAATCGAATGTAAACTAGCCTTAATTTGAAGGCTAGAATCAAAATTTAAAATACATCAAATCATTTCTGGGGCTAAAGAGACAGACAGCCAGTCTGACAGAATACCTATTTTTTGGTTCTCCGTAGCCCTCCGGAACAATAGTCATTAGAAAGTTAAAAGTTGATTAGACTTCTACAGAATATTACTCGTAGTTTACATACGCAGCAATGTTCATTTCAATGTCCGGTTAATTTAGTACTTACGTTGATGTCAATCAAGTAAATATTAGTGTCTGTAATGGCTGTTAGGTGGCCAGAGATGCAAACAACCTTTCTATAGACATATGATTGAATCCCAGATGGCGTCTTAAATAATTTAGTGGTTGCTTGGTTGCCAGTCAATGGTACATGTACTTTAGCTATTCAAATAGCTGACGTTTGATGTTTATCGTTAAATGTACCGTACTAAGTTAGTTTAGTTTGTGGGTAGTATTCTAATAAAACAGTATAACTTGGTGACCTGTTTTTGTGGCTACACAGCCAAAGGCGTCAGTCTCGCAATAGAGTAGACTGCCAACGACAGGAAGATTGGGATTCGAATCTTAATTGGTTGTAAAGTACCTAGGGTGGTTATTTCCAAAATGGTTTTTCCAATCTCCCTCCACGCGAGTGTGAGTAAGTTTCTAGATTTAACCTTTGCTCATTCCTCACTCCCTAGCGTAATTAGTACATAAGCGTATAACTTGAACGGGCAGTAGGACGCGGTGCTAAAAAAAAAAATCATCTTGGGAAAGTTATAGCTATTGCTATTTCCGACTGGAGTAAAAAACAAAACACATCATTTTTAATTTTCGGATTTTGTTGATTTGATTTTGTTACTTAAAACTGTGTTATAGCTATTTTACTTACCAAACAATATATTTTTATTTCAGACTATACTTATGAATTAGGAGTAATGTCAATTTATTTTTTACAATAAATGATTTTTCACTTAGTCTTACTATTTATCTTGTATTTTTAATTATGTTAATGATGTGGGGTTAAAGGAGGTATCATTCATAGTAAATGTACCCACATTTTCGTGGAGGAAGTGGAAAACAATTGAGGAAAAATAGCCCAGCTTGGTTTCGAAGATCCGACCTCCCCTGTCACAGCCCAAATATATAAGAAATGTGTGAAATTTAGTCAACCATATATATCTTTATTAAATATATATTTAATAAATCAACATAAAACCAATTTGTACAATCATAAAAAACTATTTTTTAAAGCTATGGGATGTACGAGTTAAAAATAGTGGTTGTGAGACAAATAATTAATTTTAAAATGATACAATATAATTTCTAGCTTGTAATCTTGCTATAATATTATTTAGTGTTAAGTAAATATATTTCTTCGTCTTTTTAAATTTTCATTTGATATTGTTCTCAAATAATACATAATATATAAAAATAAATGAGAGATATTTAATTAAATCTAGTAAGAAATGTGAAATGAAATAATATACATTGTTACAGTGGCATTATGACTAAAACAGAATCCTATTCCATCAAAGAGCACAAGTGAAATAATATACATTAGTAAAATAACATTGAGAAAAGAAGAGCTTTTTTGTCTACTAAAGCGCATACCAAATTAACTTCAACTGTCAAAGAGTTCCTTAAAAATATATATTCCATCTTTTTAATATCAAAAATAACTTTGGTACTAGTTTTAATCAAAATAATTAAAGCCAATTTCTATAAAATAGCTCTTTTCTCTTTTCAACCCTAACTACAGTAGCCCCATGGCTTCTTTGGTGCTGACTGACAGCTCACAGCTGACTTCAGACAGTCAACATTTAGGTATATACCTAAATTTTAACTGTCAGAAGTGACAGCTGCTAAACACATGTTTTTTGCAGATCATATGGATCGGTGTAGAGATACATAATTTGGTCTGGTAACTTTTTAAAGCCGTCAGCTTTCAGCTGCGAGCTGTCATTCAGCACCAAAGAAGCTATGGGGCTACTGTAAGCCACCTTTAATTCTAGTTTTAGGTAAAATTTTAAAAAACCTTCCATGGAACATTATGAAACTCTTAGATACCAAGTTTTAATCCTATCTGTAAAATAGTTTCTGTTCTAGGCATAGGTGTAATTTAAGCATTTTGATTGGGAGGGGAAGCATGAAGGACTCCTACTAAAATATCCAGGGGGTGGGGGAGGGGGTAAGACAAGAGTAAGATCAAGGCAGTGGAAATAACTGTAAACACAAAAGGATTAAGCACAAATATCCTTTTTAGTGAGTACCGAATTAGAGTCAGTGTCCAAAGTCAAATACCTTGGAAACATAATCTCAAAGGACAGTGCCGTTAAGCAAGGACTACTCAGTAGGACACATACCACACGTTAGTAGTCAAGTGACATACCTTACTGTGGGATGGTTAAAATATGGAAGCTTAATATTCACATACATTCGCCCAAAATTATTACTCCACACAGACGGCCGAACAATTCGCTTTATATATATATATTTTTTGTTGTCACAACCACCGCCCAGTGATACTCTTGTTTGAGGATGAGCTTGGTGAGATAGATAGTTAGATATATAGATAGTACCAAATAATTGTGGGTTTTGTTCAATCTGGTTCATTGAAATAGATTAATTAAGCTAAAAGTGTATAATGTGATGTAGGATTTATAACTAATTGATAGAGTTTGGAAAAAGGTAATTATTCTGTCAATGTCCCTACTCAAAAGTCCGTGAACTGACCTATATATAAAAGTCCGTGAACTGACCTATATATAAAAGTCCGTGAACTGACCTATATATATATATATATAAATGTCATAATTGCAAGACATCAACCGAGGGTAGTTGCGATTAACTATCGGAGAGGGCACGCAATATTTGGACCCATTTTCAGAGATTCCGATTGAGCCAGGTCACAGCGTACATTACTAAAAGTGTTGTTTGAAACCAGCTACATAATATTATAAATTATTAATACAATTACTTTGTCTACGTTAAATGAAAAAAACTCCCATTATTTCTTACATTATTTATTGCTGATGAACAGCAGTGTTCTATAAGAAATTTGTTATAGCCAAAAGTGTATAATGCTTGTCGACTTATTAAACATTTTTGTTGTCCTCTAAATATTGTGAATGGGGGGAGGGGGGTAACTGCCCCATATTTCGCCTATGGCTCTAGGACAAGCTACAGACACACACAAACAAACAAAGCATCGAAAAAACATTTTTATTTGGGGCTATAAAACATCAACCTCTATCACAATCACGAATTAATTTTTTTTCCTTAACGTCCGAAATACTTTCTCTCACTGAGGAATCACGGAAAATTAAAAACAACATCAGTTCTAAATTACCTGCTTCTGTGATCGCTTGATCTAACGCACTAATCTCTTAGGACTTAATAGATTAGACTGCCGATGACAGGGAGATCAATGTTCGAATCTCAGCCGGGTGTACTAAATGTGTGTTTAAAAAAAAAGGTTTTCCACTATCTCTCCACGCAAATGCAGGTAAACTTCCTCTAAATATTTCCGCACTAATCCCTAAAACCAATAACGTAATTAGTATATAAGCCTATAACACGAACGGGCTGTAAAACCTGATACTAAAAAAATATATCTAAATTTGTCTATATTTATTTAACCCTTTTAAAGAGAATCAAACTATCTCCCTCTTCAAAGAATTACTCTTCTTTATCTTTCCGTCTCTGTCTTTCTTGGACCGACCTTGCGATTCAAGCGTGAGCTGCATGATGTAATCACTGGCTGTAACACGGGCCTGTTTTACGCCTTCCAGAACACCCACCACCCCATCCTTCTAACCCTCCTTCTCCTTACAACCCAACCCCCTGCACCCCTCGACCTACTGTATAACACATACAGGGTCTACCCCCCTCCCAGAAGCAGGGGCTCAATGAGCTAAGCGGCTTATCGCTTCATCCGGAGCGCCTTGGAGACCCCTGCCATGTATGCAAAGAAGTGTTTTACAGCGTTGCGTGAAGTATTTTAGTTTTATTAACAGCAAATATATCATAATAAATAGTTTTTTATCATGACAATTACATTTTTTTCCCCGTGTACAGTATTTTCTTTAGCACCTAATACTACTACGTGTTCATTACACACACACACACACACACACACACACACACACACACACACACACACACACACACACACACACACACACACACACACACACACACACACACACAACCCTCTCACACACACACCTAT
>CABFOW010006523.1:0-31363 GCA_902141385.1 Timema californicum | reverse complement strand
CACAAGATGTCTTGTCAGAGGTGAAGGAAGGGTTTGGTAATCAGATAAATCTGTGCCCTGGACCGAGGATTGAACCCCGGACGCCAGCATAGAAATCTGACACCTTACCCCCTAGACCACCAGGTCACCTTGGCATTTATTGATCACCCCATTATTTGGTTAAGTGATGGTTCTGTGCGTGAGTCACACACCGACCTGTCTGAAACCACAACAATCCGTCTCTTAAGAGACAAAAGATATTTCGATAAAACAAATGAGAGCCGCCCACCGTAAATCCTCAAAAGACAGAAACCGTCCACGTATTCCTATAAGCGTACGTGCGTGTCTGTAAGAAGTTAAAAATACACGTTGTTCAAGGTCAAGGTTTCTATAACATCTCATTCACACACACTGGTCTCAACCGACGACCGCAAGCGTTGACCAAGACAATGTGACGCATTCCAAGAAACATGTAAAGAGTCTCAAGTTCAAGGTACAGTTGTATATTTATACACACTAACATTTAGCGAGACATTTTTTATGAATATTTACCTACTATTAATATTAAAATGGCTGTCAAAATATAATAAGTGAAGTGCATTGTAGCGTTTTTTTGAAATTGAACTCATCATCATCATCAACTGTTAACAGCCGGTTGCTGGGGCAGTTTAGTAAAATACCTCAATCTTCCTCTATCTTCCATCACTCTTCCTCCTTTCTCTTACTTGCACACTTTCTTTAGTTACCTGATCCTCCAATATCTTCCTTTGCCACCATCTCTGTCTTTTTCCTACTTCATTTCAATAATTTTTTTGGCATACTCTCCTTCTTTATCCTCATTACGTGTCCATACCATCTCAGTCTTGTTTCCTCTACCATCTCATGTACTCCAACATCCTCATTACATTCCCATACCATCTCAGTATTGCTTCCTCTACTACCTCATGTCCTCCAACATCCTCATTACATGTCCATACCATCTCAGTCTTGTTTCCTCTACTATCTCATGTACTCCAACATCCTAATTAAAATGACCATACCATCTCATCCTTGCTTCCTCTACTATCTCATGTCCTCCAACATCCTCATTACATGTCCATACCATCTCAGTCTTGTTTCCTCTACTATCTCATGTACTCCAAAATCTTCATTACATGACCATACCATCCCAGTATTGCTTCCTTTACTATCTCATGTACTCCAACATCTTCATTACATGCCCATACCATCTCAGTCTTGCTTCCTCTACTATCTCATGTACTCCAACATCCTCATTACATGACCATACCATCTCAGTCTTGCTTCCTCTACTATCTCATGTCCTCCAACATCCTCATTACATGTCCATACCATCTCAGTCTTGCTTCACCTACTATCTCATGTACTCCAACATCCTCATTACATGTCCATACCATCTCAGCCTTGCTTCCTCTACTAACCCATGTACTCCCTGTACCTCATGATAACTTCATTCCTAATCTTGTTTCCCCTCGTGACAGCTAACATGATCCTCACAAACTTCATTTCCATGGATTCCACTTTCTTAATCTCTCTTGCAACCGATGTCAATTTGATGAACGAATAGAAAATTCTTTCAAAACAAAGATCAGTAATCCTATTCTGAAAATTAAAAAATGACACTTTGGACACGGGAATCGAAACCGTGACCTTTGGCTTAGTACGTCAATGTTCTGACCACTGAGCTATCCAGGAATCGTCCCGTGCCCAGGTTCATTCTTCACTCATATTCTAAGGCAGAGTCTATGATGGACGTGTGGAATAATTATAATAATTGTACATGTGGCAACAAAAAGCCAACTACCGAGTGGAAGGTGGATGCTTTATCTGATAGCTCGTGATCTTAATGAAATCACACATTTGTGTCCGATGATTTCCGCACGTCCATCATAGACTCTGCCTTAGAATATGAGTGAAGAATGAACTTTGGCACGGGACAATTCCTGGATTGCTCAGTGGTCGGAGCATTGACGTACTAAGCCAAAGGTCCCGGTTTCGATTCCCTTGTCCAGGTGTCATTTTTCAATTTTCAGAAATGATATCTAGAAGGAATATATTCCTCACTAATAATATTAATACTTAGCACCACGTATTACTACCTGTTCGGGTTATACACTCTAAGTATTAATTACGCTAATGGATTACGAATTGGGAAGATTGAATTAGAGGAAGTGAACCCGCATTTGCGTGGAGGGAGAGTGGAAAACCATTTAGGAAAAACCACCCCCAGTTCACCCGACCGAGATTCGAACCTCGTTCTCCCCGTCCTCAGCAGTCGAGCTCAACACGCCTAGCGCGTTAGCCAACTACGCCACCGAGCCGGTTAACGTGGAATCAAAACCCCAAATGGACGGTTAGTTATGTATCTATGCATCAACCGCACGTAGTGTAACGTCATTCATCTGCTTGATGGGAACCGTTACTTTGAAACATTCCTGTTAACCGTACGATATGAAACACGCATGTTTCGTCATCATATGGGTAAGTGTATCGCCATATGTTTCGTGTGTGTGTGCGCGCGCGCGCGCGAGCAGTAACCACTTGACGTTGGCTAACGTGAGATTAAAATGGAAAGACCTGTCGGGAGCTCCTTTTACCTTCTGAGGTTACGTAAGTCTCGACTTCTCGTTGGCACATATGCGTCAACTGCCTGGGAAATATTTGGGAGCTGGTGAGAAATCGCAGCCGCTGGGGCTAGGCCCCCAAGGGTCAGACCTTGACCGCCCTGTGGTTCGGATATCAAAGCCAAAGTAACCTGGTACAACACATATAACGGTTAAGAATCATTCCAATATATTTTCCGAACAGAGCCCGAGGGGAAAATATCTGATAAAGGTCCTTGATGATTAATCTTTTTGACAGTAAATTAGATAACAAGCTTTTTAACTAGTTTAGAAGATTCCATTTACTTTTTTCACATAGCTTCTTGACCCAATTTTTTTTCCCACACTGAGTTTTTCCGCCCAGTATACCAATACCATTTTTTAGCGCCGTACTTAGAGAAAACCATCCTCAATAAACCCGACTGAGACTCAAAATCTGACTTCCCCCATTGTAAGAGTGATGCCTTATACCATGAGGCTACCAACGCAGGTCGTGCTCGTTTTAATCACGCTAGTGGTGTAAGATTGAGGTATTCTTAATGAAGAGTTAGTGAGTATGAGGGTGATGGTATGATGGTGATGGTATTATGGTGATAGTGAGTATGAGGGTGATGGTATGATGGTGATAGTGAGTATGATGGTGATGGTATGATGGTGACGGTATGATGGTGACGGTATGATGGTGACTTAACTAATCAGACCCTGGTGACCGTTGGGGTGAGCCCACTTTTGGGCAAAAATACCTAAAGTATCAACCGGGAATCGAACCCGGGACCCCTAGGCTCGTATCCAGGTGCACTGACCACCACACCACGGGACCAATTACCTCTAGGCTCGAATCCAGGTGCACTGACCACCACACCACGGGACCAATTACCGGTATAACACCCTAAGCCAGACTGGGTGCTGTACTATATCACCTGGTTTCATAGCACGTTGGAGTGGTTAGTATGATTAAATAGAGCCAACTCCAGTACTATTAAGTGGAAGCTCCAACGAGCAGGCTTCTTGTTTGAGAGCTTTTGGTTTGAATCCATGATGGGTATGCAAGTTGTTACCCCCATCCACACAACCTGGCTCAACCGGGCCCTTTTTCTGTAGACAAATGATGATAAATTTTATTTTAATTATCACACTTGGTGACCTGGTGGTCTAGGGGTAAGGTGTCAGACTCCTGTGTTGGGGGTCCGGGGTTCAATCCTCGGTCCCGGCACAGATTTATCTGATTACCAAACCCTTCCTTCACCTCTGACAAGACATCTTGTGAATGTGGGGAATGCCAGGTCTCCACCGTGGTTCGGATTCCACGTTAAACTGTAGGTCCTTCATTTCATCTCACAATCACCCTACCATTACACATTAGCGTAAGTGCGTATAGCCCGAACGGGTAGTAAGACGCGGTGCTAATAATTATCACAATTGAATTAAATTGTGAATGAGCACTCTGGTAAACGACTAAGTAAACAAAAATAAAATTAATCCAAGGTAATCGGATGAGAAGGGTTGATTTTAAAGAATTGTTAGAAGTATTGATACACATTTAAAAAAAACATTTTCACTTTGACTATTCGGTGATTAAGGTGGGGGTGTGAAGATCGTGAATTAAGGGTGGTATTTTGGGAGTTTCTATAACCAACTTTTTTTTTGGATAAATTAAATTAAATTGTGCTCCAGTAGAAACATTGAGTTTAATTTTCTTCACATGATGATATCAACTATTACTGTTGAATATTTCTGTCAAGGATGTCCTGGAATTTAATGACTACTTTTTCGCTTCATTTTAAAAGTTTATGCTTAAATATCACTATGATTATTACAAATATTCAAGAAAAGTCGAGATTACTATGTGTAGAAAGTTAATTTTAAACAATTTTCAAAAGTAATCATCAATTTAATTTTGCCAAATATAAATTGTTTTAAAACTGAAAAAATACATAGCTTAACTCGTAATTTCTTTCGTCTCACTTAAAGCCCATGGTTTCAATCAAATCATCCAGAAAAGAAGTAAAAAAGTGTTTGTTTTAATATGGAGATATAATTGCACTGTCCCCCAAATATTTCAAAAAAGTCGGTGAGATTCTAAAATAGATCTGAAACACAGACTTGTTGTGTGTATTCCTATCACTAAAAAAAGTTTCAATGGGCGTATGTATACATTTTTAACCTAAGAAGCTGTGATTCAATTAAAGTTTGATATATTTTTTAAAACCTGTTTGGTGGAATAAATATTCTCTGTTACTGACTCTCAGCTGATTGTTTCCTTCTTTGGCCAGACATTTTTTTCAACGTAAGAAATAAAAAACATCTCGTAATATATTCCCTTGTGGTATTTTAATTGCATTGACACAGTTTCTGTGCAGCTACCACGACATATACCCTGGAATGAAAATAGGAGTTGACTTCTAAATTGTTTGGGGCGTAACTGTAACTCATATCAGACAAGTTGGGTTTTTTATTGTTTGTTTTTTTGTTTTAATAGTTCTTCGCCACTGTTAATGGTCATCATCATCGTCATCATCATGAACTGTTTACAAACTGTGGCTGGGTCGGTACATTAAAAATAGATCCATCTTCCTCTTTCTTTTCACCACTATTCCTCCTGTATATACTTTCATTCTTCTCCTCTCACTCACACACTTGCCGTTATTTGTTCTACCCATACCTGTTTCTTTGTCTCCCTTGCGTTCCTTGTTCTACATACCTCATATCCATCAGTCTTGTGATTATTTTTTTCCCCCTTCTCTTTACATGACCATACCAACTCACCTTTGCTTCCTCTACCATCTCATGTATTTCAACTTTAGCCCGGACAACTTAATTCCTAATCCTATTTCTCCTGAAGACTCCTAACATGCTCCTAAAAAACTTCATTCCCAAGTAATGGTATGGATATTATATATTGGTTAAAAGGCTCAATCCAATCTTGTTGCAGACGGTTTTGTTTCGATGATTTATATAAGATATATTTCCCAAACCTTTACTGTTTTACTGTCAATATTATTATTATTAGCACCGCGTCTTACTACCCGTTCGGGTTATACGCACTTACGCTAATGTGTAATGGTAGGGTGATTGTGAGGTGAAATGGAGAACCTACAGTTTAACGTGGAATCCGAACCACGGTGGAGGCCTGGCATTCCCCACATTCACAAGATGTCTTGTCAGATGGTGAAAGAAGGGTTTGGTAATCAGATAAGTCTGTGCCGAGACCGAGGATTGAACCCCGTACCCCAGCACAGAAGTCTGACACCTTACCCCTAGACCGTCAGGTCACCTTTACCGTCATGACTTCAGACTCTTGTGAAAATGTGGTAAGCACCAAAACACCCTCATCGGTGGGACCGCGGACTAAGGCGTTAGTCCGATATGTTTTGCCAGTGACGGAGAGGTCTGAATTCAAATTTGAACAGGATGTACCATATGTTTCTCCCTCCTCCTCCGCCCTCTTTCTAATGCAAATTTGGAAACATTTCCCTTGACTTTACCTTCCCCATTCCTAAGCTTTTAGAACCTTATAAATAAATGCAGTTAGCCCTTAAGGTCTGTAAGGTGCGATGGTAAATATAACAATTTATGTCTGTGCCACGACAATGGTGGCGAATGGTCAGCCATTTTATAAGCTAAAAAAAAGAAATATTCAATTAAAACTTTAAAGTATATAATGAAACTAAAAAAAATATCGTTAAAATCTAATATGATTTATTTTCACAATATATATTGCGCATCTGGGCTACAACACTTCTAGCCCAGTTTGTGAAAAGATAGCCAGTACTAATGTACTAATGTACAGGAGACGCCCGAATGTACTAATAGTACATCCTTCCCGTGGAGGCTGTTTCCATGTCCCGATGAGATGACCTGATGTTAATAGTGAATGTCGGTGACCTGGCGGTCTAGGGGTAAGGTGTCGGACCTCTGTGCTGGCGGCCGGGGTTCAATCCTCGGTCCCGGTACAGATTTATCTGATTACCAAACCCTTCCTTCACCTCTGACAGGACATCTTGTGAATATGGTGGAATGCCAGGCCTCCACCGTGGTTCGGATTCCACGTTAAACTGTAGGTCCTCAATTTCATCTCACAATCACCCTACCATTATTACACATTAGCGTAAGTGCGTATAACCCGGACGGGTAGTAAGACGCGGTGCTAATAATAATAATAATAGTGAATGTGGGAATGTGGATACAGTGGAAACACTCAAACCTAGCTTAAGCCTAATTAAAAGAACAAACACTGGTGACTATTGGGGTATTGCCATTTTCGGGAAAAATGCCCATGGTACCAGCCTAGAACCAAACCCGGGACCCCTATGCTCGTAGCCAGGCGAACTAATCACTACACCACGAGACTGGCTTATTTGCACGATAATAACAAAACATTTCTTTTATCTTTTTACTGTTATAAAAAAAACATTATACATTTGTGGTCAAAAAACGATTCTTCAGTAGTCCATTAGCTCAAAAAGTAGCTGACCTTCCATCAACAAGAGAGTTTAGAAGATTCACATTTAAATAACGATCGATAATATCAAAATAAATCTACAGAGGTAGAAAATAAATAATTAGAAATTTATTACCGTCAAAAGACTATCAAATATAAAAAAAATAAACCCTAATAAGTGCTTGGAAATGGCTTTCTTATAACTATAAAAATAGTCGATAACACAGTTATGTTTGTTGAATTGATTCACAAATACACGTACAGCCTAAGGCGTGGAAAACTTTCTGTTCTTCACAAGATTCTCTAATTAGCAGCCTTTAAAAACATCATGTAATGGCTCATTAGATCACTAAAAAAACGCACAGATAATGTAAATCTATTAAAGTAAACCGCGTTATAGCTTTGGACGGACCAATCAGTTTAGGAATGTGCTGATTAATTAAAGGCGCACGCGTTAACGCTAATGGCAGGGGAAAAAAAAATTGAAAACAATGGCCACCTATAAACTAATAATAATATATTGTTTTGACTTACACCTCGGGGGATATGGTTTAAATTTTAAGAATATGTTGTTTGGTTTAATGGTGATACTGGTTCAAGGTTCAAATCCCAAACATGTATTATCAAAATGGCTTATCAATCAAATGAGGATATCTTTCTTCTAAGCCCTAACTTTATCATCCCTACCCCATTTGATTGATTACAATTTTTATATCCCGGATGGGTAGTAAGGCGTGGTAAGAATAACAAATGTATAATATCTACCATGCTTCAGGTTTTACTACTTCTTTGGTCTTTACGCATATTTACACTAAAGATTTGGGGATAATTCCAAAGCCCGGAATATGGTGACTTTTTTATTTATTTTACATCACAGAGAAATAGCTAATCTGTTCATACAGTAACCCCATGACTTCTTTGGTGCTGACTGACAGCTCACGGCTTTGAAATGTTACCAGACCAAATTATGTATCCCTACGCCGAACCATATGATCTGCAGAAACATGTGTTTAGCAGCTGTCACTTCTGACAGTCAAAATTTAGGTGTCCGAAGTCAGTTGTGAGTTGTCAGTCAGCACCAAAGAAGCCATGAGGCTACTGTACATTATATTAATGATCCCTTGGTTCTGTAGACGTGTTTTATAGACAGTTTCATTGGTCATATTTGTCATTTGGGATTTTAGATCCTATTTCTTTGATTTGCTTAATTTTTGGGAACTTTTTACCCATTATTTGAGTCATATTTAGACATACTTTTCAAGCAATGAACTTCGTATCCTCTTTACTCATTTTATTGTAAAATACACATTCCTGGTGAGACTGCAACTAGACAGAGAGGGTTGCGTTGGGAGGGGAGTCGCAACACGACACAAACTTATATATCTTTTATCTCGCTACTTTGAAGGTATACGACCTTCTTGTCTTACACATGAACAAGGCAGGCGGAGCTTTATGTGACCCTGCTCTAGATACGAACTCCTGTCGTCGAGTCACAGCTGGACACGCGTATCTCTCATTCAAATCTTCGCCCGGGAGTTGATTTGGCAAGGCGTCAACCAGTCCGGAATGTTGCAACGCGTAGGATGACTGGTGTTATAAAGCGGCAACTTTGTCACGCTTTGGCACGAATCGGATTGATGAATTATTATTATTATTATTATTATTATTAGCACCGCGTCTTACTACCCGTTCGGTTTATACGCACTTACGCTAATGTGCAATGGTACGGTGATTGTGAGATGAAATGGAGGACCTACAGTTTAACGTGGGATCCGAACCACGGTGGAGGCCTGGCATTCCTCACATTCTCAAGATGTCTTGTCAGAGGTGAAGGAAGGGTTTGGTAATCAGATAAATCTGTGCCGGGACCGAGGATTGAACCCCGGCCGCCAGCATAGAAGTCCGACACCTTACCCCTAGACTGCCACTGCCAGGTCACCTTGACGGATTGATAAAAAGACAAAATAAGATCATATTAGCAAAATAGAAGTGGTGGAATTCCCACTGATGTATCATTGAAGTGTTAAATAATATTTAGAGAACTTTTTTTTAACACAGCGTCTTAATACCCATTCGGGTTGTACACTTGTGTACTAATTCCGATAAGGGGCTAGGGATGAAGAAGGTTAAATTTAGATAGTTTCCCAGCATTTGCATAGTTAGAGATATTATATATTGGGAGACCATTTATGAAAAATCACCTTAGTACACCCAACCGGCATCGAAACATGATCTCCCCATCATCGACAGCCTAGTCTATTGCGAGAGTGCCGTATTAAGCCGTGCGACCACCTAAGCATGTTTTGGTAAACTTTAACAAAGCACTTTAAAAACCATCAACATGGCCTACAAACTTAATCCAGAGCAGCAATTGGCCAGCAGTCTCTCCCCAAACGCCGAATTATTTGTTATCTGGCTAATAGTAAAAAAAAATAAAAAAAAATCACATTAAGTTGTAAATTCTATTAGCTAATGTATCTTAGGGATCGTCCTTAAATTATGTGAGGCTCTTTTTAATGATTTTTGACTACCATCTTACCCCCCAAACCCCCACGTAAGGGACCGTAAGATTTTCCGTCACTCCCCTATATCTTAGGTTTTTTTTTTATGAATTTGTAAACTAGATTATTTTAATCGCTTGGTTATTTATAAACACAAGGATTAGTGATAAAACGATTGGAATAAAAAATATGTAACATAAGTAAACAAAGGGAATTTTTATTATTATTAAATTTATTAATTTTTTAAGAAACCAAAAATGGTGATCTCAACAGTTGTTGAATATCTGTCGAGGGTGTCCTGGAATTTAATGACAACTTTTTTTCTTCATTTAAAATGTTTGTAATCTAATGTTACTATACTCATGACAAATAATCATTAACTGTTAATATCACCACGTGAAGAAAATTAACTGTTTCATCTTGAGAATATTTTATTTACATTGACCAAAGAAATGCTTTACTATAATAAAAAAAAACTCTGCAAAATATTTACCTTGACTCTTAGCCCCTAGACTTATACATCAAATAAAACGCATTTGTATTAACTCTTCCGTGAAATATATTATTATTATTATTGGCACCACGTCTTACTACCTGTTCGGGTTAATACGCACTTATGCTAACGTGTAGTGGTAGGGTGATTCTGAGATTAAATGGAGGACCTACAGTTTAACGTGGGATCCGAACCACGGTGGTGGCCCGACATTCCACACACTCACAAGTTGTGATTAATACACGTCTTGTCAGAGGTGAAGGAAAGGTTTGGTAATCAGATAAATCTGTGCCGGGACCTAGGATTGAACCCCGGACTCCCAGAACAGAAGTCCGACACCTTACACCTAGACCACCAGGTCACCCACTAAATATATTTTAATATGAATAATAGTTTCCACTGCAAGCAAATTGTTAGAAATAAACACGTTCGCAAATAAACGTCATCATTGGCACCATTATACGAGTAGTAGAAAATAACCAACACATGTACAACATAATTTTAAAGTCGATAAATCACGTACAACTACGCGTAGTAATACATATTATATTAATCAAACTGAACAGTCGGAGCAATAAATCGTTTCCTGAGCAACTAAACTTGGTTTCAAAATTGTGTCGCCAAGCTTCGCTAGTGTCGAAACAAGTCGCTGTGGAACTGATGAAGAAAAGATTAACATTATTTAAGATCTCTTCAAATCAGGTTAAGGCCAGACATCATGTACCACAAGTAGGCATATCATTTTACTTTCATTTATTTAATAAAACTTCTTAAAAAAAAGTAATACAAGTCATGAACTTGTCGTAACCAAGCAAGTCAAGTTAAATTTATCTCAAAACGACTTTTAAATATATATAAGTTTATTTTTTGTGGTAAAAATGGATAACATTTTACTATATCATTTATTGTGCTTACCATATGACACCCTTCATTCACAAATGTTAGCGCTATCAGTTCTACGGCAGAAATTATGGTAACTAATAATTAGCAGAAGATGTAAAATTGTTAAAAGAAAACATAATTTTAAAAAAAACTGGTTGTTGTGAAAGTTTTGACATCAAAAAATGACAACAAATCAAAATAATATATTGCAGATCATATGATTTCGCGGGTACATTCCAACGAATCCATCCTACTCCTCCTCTTTTGTAGTCGTTAATAGCTATGCCTCACTGTTCTGTAATACTGTACTTTCGATGACTGAAAGATCGGGGATAGAATCCTGATCGCGTACACCAGGTGTTATCTTTTTCCTAAATGACTTTCGGGTCATTCCATATCAAGTGGTCCAACACTGGTTGCTTGACTATTTTTAAAAAAAATTGATTTTTTCTTCTCAATTACCCTTATATGTTGGTAGTTCAAAATGACTATTATTTTATTTTTATTGTTTTTGGTTTTCGCATAGTGGCCATATTTGTTTTACAAGGCGCTACATTTTTTGCAATTTTAAGGGTTTATAGAAACAAAAATATCTCGGCTTCTGTTTGATCAATAAACATGAGTGAAAAATAATTTTGTTTGGAAAGTAAAGGGCTACAAGTTTGTTTATGTAGCATTTTGAACTAATCTCAATTCTAAAGGGTGAAATTTTTGCCTAAAATTCTAGCTTTTTTTAAAAGAAAATCCAGTTTTCAGGGGGAAATATTTTCACTAAGGGAAAGAGTCAACAAGCTACAATTTTTTATACAAGTAGACATAAACTAATTGTCCTTACACACCAAGTTTCAAACCTGAGAAATTCCCCCCTTTTTTTAAAAAAAATATCAAATTTTTGGAAATTTGAAAAAATTGCAATTTTCAGAGCTTAATATCTCAGGTGGGGGACGAGATAAAAATCTGAAACTTTGTTACATAATAGTAATATATAATAGTATTATACACAAAAAATCTGAAGTTTGAGAATTGACTACAAGCTGAGATATTTAAAGAATAACATGAGGAGAAAAACTCATGTTTCAATGGGTGTACAGTAGCCCCATGGCTTCTTTGGCGCTGACTGACAGCTCACAGCTGACTTCTGACCGTCAACATTTAGGTATATACAAAAATTTTGACTGTCATAAGTGACAGCTGATAAACACATGTTTTTGTAGATAATATGGTTCGGCGTAGGGATATATAATTTGGTCTGGTTTAATTATTTGATTCATTCTAATTCACTTTGTCATAGTGGAATACCTACAACAAGATTTTGTCCAAATATTTTAGTCATCATTAAAATATATCTTACATCTTAAAAAATGGAAAAATGGAATGTAGTGTGGATGAATTTTTTAAAAGAAAAGTGTCATAAGTGTGTGTATGGACCAATATCTAATTATATCAAAGTGATTACTGAATTCTGTGAAGAAGATCGAAATCTTATTGCTTTAAGAACAAATATTGGTGTTACAAATATATGCAAGTACCACGAGATTAAATTATTTTTAATGTACCACCATTTTTTGGTAACTCATGTTCTGACCCACTTAAAATCCATAAAAAAAGGTATTACCAAAGGAATTAGAGAAATCAAAGTGGAATATTTATCAAAAGAAAAAAAATTACTCAGTAGATCTTATTCCTGAGAAATATCTTTGTGCTACTTGCTACAGCATGTTGTTTGTAATAAAGGAAGAAAGTAAAGGTGAAAAAGATTATGTTTTTGTATCTTGATCTGAACATATGGACATTTTGAATGCAACCTGTTCAAATTTAGGTGTATCTCCTGTTTCTAAAATCATAAAACTAAATTCTGAAAAAAGACTAATGGTAATTCAAGCAAAGGTTGAAGCGAGAACTTGAAGCCTCTTTTGAAGAGGGAGTAGACCCACTTCATGATGAACCCTTAGCAAAAAATCTTCACTCGCTATCGTTCGCTGAAGGATATGAAGCACTAATTGAAAAGCTGAAAGAAAAATGTAAGACAACAGATAAAGAAGAAAAGGTAAAAATATTGTCTATTGCCAGAATCTTGGTCAAGAAAAAAAGTTAGTACTGAATTTGAAGTTTCTGAACGTTTAGTAAAAGTTGCTAGGGATCTTTCTAAGGCACACGGAATACTACCAGACCTAGGAAAAAGACCTTGTGTTAAAAATATTAATGAAGACACAGTCAGGAAGATTGTAGATTTTTATATCAGTGGAGAAAACACCAGGCTTCTTCCTGGTAAAAAAAATTGTAAATCTGACCGAATTGATGGGGTTAAAGTACATAAACAGAAACAATTATTACTTTGTAACCTGAATGAACTGTATGTACAATTTAGGGAAGCCCACCCAGAATCTAAAATTGGACGCTCAAAATTTTGTGAGTTTAGGCCTAAATGGTGTGTAATTGCTGGAGCATCAGGGACACACTCTGTTTGTTTGTGTTTATACCACCAAAATATTAAATTAATGCTTGACCTGGTGGTCTAGGGGTAAGAAGTGGTGCTAATAATAATAATTAAATTAATGATAGATGGTGCAAAATTAAATGTGGACTACAAAGATCTTCTTATGATGCTTGTCTGTGACCTAACCGTTCTGAGTGCATGCTAAGCCAATGTACCAACTGCCCAGGTGAAGATTTCCTACTGGAATTGCTGTTCCAAGAACAAGAGACAGAAGAAAACCCTGACAACTTAAGCTACAAACAGTGGGTCACAACTGACCGAGCCGAGATGGTTTCAGTCACAAAACCAAGAGAAGAATTTTTTGAATCCTTAGTAGAAAAACTCAGCTCTCTAAAGAAACACCACTATGTATCTAAAGTACAGTCAAGTTTTCTCAAGGACAAGAAAAAGAGCCTGCTGGATACTGAATCTATTGTTTTAGCTGATTTTTCTGAAAACTTAATTCTTTTGTAATCCAAGACGAAATACAAAGTTTTCATTGGGGGAAAACACAAGCCACTGTTCACCCCTTTGTTTACTATCATAAAGAAAGTAATCAACGTGAAATGAAGAGCATAAATTTTTGTGTCATCAGTAACCACCTCACACACAATACCATCACAGTTCATGCGTTCCAAAAGCATTTGATTAGTGATATCAAGACTACTGCCCCATCAGTGACGAAGATATTATATTTCAGCGACGGATCTTCTAGTCAGTGCAAAAATAAGAAGAACTTTCTCAATCTATGTCACCATGATAAAGACTTTGGCCTTCAAGCAGAGTGGCACTTTTTTGCTACCAGCCATGGGAAAAATGCCTGTGATGGGGTAGGAAGGACTATAAAAAGAGAAGTGACCAAGAGGGGCCTTCAGATGACAACCAATAATCAAATATTAACTCAAGAGGATATGTTTCAATTTTGTGATAAAAACCTTCTTGGCATTAAGTATACCTATGTTACAAGTGAAGAAGTGGTTAAAAATGGAGTTGAATTGGAAAAGCGATTTGAAAACTGCTTGCCAATTTCTAAAACTCGATCATACCAAAGATATATTCCTATAAATGACACCACCATAAGTTGTTACCACACTTCAATTTCTGAATACTTTGAGGAAGTAAAAGTATCAAAAGCTTCTTTGTTCTTACTCCCAAAAAAATAGACATAGTTGCGTGTGTAAATGACGGATAATGATGTCTTGGGGTTATTGAGGAAGTGAGCATCGGAGATAATTACTTCAAAATTCATCAAGACAAGCCAGCAGGACCAAAATTTTCTTTAAGATATCAAGAGATGTCAAAACCTGTGTACATGTGCAAATAATTTTTAATCAAGATCATGCCAATGGAACTTTCAACTGTAACTGGTCGTACGCACAACATCAGCCCTAAATTGTGCGAAGAAATATCTCAGTTCTCTGCCAAACACCAAACTTAGTTTGTTAATAAGGTAATAGTTTTTAATTTTTATTTTAGGTAGAATTATAAGCACCTATGTATTTATGTGCTTGAAATATATTTTACACATAAAAACATATTTAATACAAATAAAATTTAATCTAGTAGAGGTACTGTATACAAACCTATTAATATGTGCAGTTTTTTTTTCTAATTTTGTCTTTTCAGTATCTCAGCTTGTAGTCAATTCTCAAACTTCAGATTTTTTGTGTATAATACTATTATATATTACTATTATTTAACTAAGTTTCAGATTTTTATCTCGTCTCCCACCTGAGATATTAAGCTCTGAAAATTGCAATTTTTTCAAATTTCCAAAAATTTGATATTTTTTTTAAAAAAAGGGGGGAATTTCTCAGGTTTGAAACTTGGTGTGTAAGGACAATTAGTTTATGTCTACTTGTATAAAAAATTTTAGCTTGTTGACTCTTTCCCTTAGTGAAAATATTTCCCCCTGAAAACTGGATTTTCTTTTAAAATAAGCTAGAATTTTAGGCAAAAATTTCACCCTTTAGAATTGAGATTAGTTCAAAATGCTACATAAACAAACTTGTAGCCCTTTACTTTACAAACAAAATTATTTTTCACTCATGTTGATTGATCAACCAGAAGCCGAGATATTTTTGTTTCTATAAACCCTTAAAATTGCAAAAAATGTAGCGTCTTGTAAAACAAATATGGCCACTATGCGAAAACCAAAAACAATAAAAATAAAATAATAGTCATTTTGAACTACCGACATGTAAGGGTAATTTATAAAAAAAATAGATTTTTTTAAAAACGGTCGAGCAACCATTTATTTATTTTCTGGACCATTTCATATGGACTGACCCTTTCCACTCTCCCTCCAAGTAAATTAAGGTACATTTGCTCTGATCTCTACCTTACTAATCCTATATCCCATTAGCGTGATAAATGTACTCCCAAGTCATATGAAAGATTGACGTGGGACGAGATGAGTATTTGTCTCTTATGACGGTAAGGAATGAACCCGGTACTTACCGACCGAACCCCAGTCCGGATGAGCGAGGTTGTTGAACCATCCGTCGTAGCGCTGCTTCTCCGTGTAGCTGTAGTGTCGCTCTGCACAGACAGAAAAAAACAAAAATATATAAACGTCACGTCATTGTACTGTGCCCTTAAAGACGATGACTACTTTGCTTGGAAATTTCGAGAAGCCATTTTGCGAAGCGGGTTTCGTCTTAACTTGACTCGCTTAAAATGGGATGAAAAGGGGCGCGTGAGAAGAGGACAATGTTTTTGCAGCTTTTATGGCAAAACTATTTTTTTTTTTTGCCAAAATAAATAAAATATTACTCCAGTAGAAGCAGAGATTAATTTTCTTCACAGGGTGACCTCAATATTTCTTTAATATCTGTAATGAGCATGGTGGCCTTATCCAACATTCTTTCCTATGTTAATTATTTTACATTATATTCAACGAGCCTTAAAGATATAAATTTGAATCATAAACCACACATTCTTAAATGATTTAAAAAAATAGTCTTCCGGGGTCGTAAAATTATTTTTATCTTGAAGGAGCTATTTTTAAAATATAAATCTACAGCTTTGATTATTTGGTATATTCACTAGAATGAACTGTGAGTAATCTTCCTGCCAGAAGGTAGATTATAAAAAGTTCACACAATAGGAAACAAGAAAAAGTTAATTTTAAAAAGGAAACCAGTGTTTGTCAAGGCACAAATAGTTTAGTCTGTTTGTAAACTCGTCATAGGAAGAGGGGAAATTTTATAAGCGGATGAACAAAAGGCCACGCAGGTCGAACTGATCGATATTCCACTCTCTTTCTGTTTCGTACATTGTCGTCTAGGTGGGGGGAGGGGGGCAAGAAAAAGAGCCAAGGTTTTGGCAGTTTTTATGGCAAAATAAATATAATATTTATCCAGTAAAACACAGAGTTAAAATTTCTTGACACGGTGATATCAACAGTTGTTGAATATCTGTCAAGAATGTTCTGAAATTTAACAACTTTTTATTCTATAACTCAACCTTTATCATATACACCCTATTAGGGTAAAATACGTGGACAGACCAGTTTACAAGACAGTAAAAAGTTAGGCCTAATCTGTTTAGGATGCCTCAACAAAACTTTAATAATGTAATCCTATTTAAACTGAATCATACATATAGTAGTAATTACTATCCACATTAATGTGAGTTGTAGGCCTCTGAAATATTGCAGCCAAGACTGAAAATAAACAAAATAGGCCCTAGCTTAATGTTTACATGTGGTTTGGCTTAGACTTAGAATTTTAGTCATAAAAGGTTTACTAAATTTATCTGAAACTGATATTTAGTTGTTAGACCTAGTTATCCTGAAGTGATTGAATTTTTTAAACAACTCATTATAAGGAAATATAATATCGTTTTATTCTTTATCACTTGACTAAAGTATCAAGAATTACCTTTTATAAAATAGGCATTTAATTATTTTTAACCATCCAAACCACCCTCTCGTTCACTTTATTGTTAACTTAATAGGCCGACTATGTATAAATGCTTTTTTTTACAGTAAGTTGTCGAAAATATTCAGTATTAACACTATTTTTGGGAGTTCTTGAAAGCTTTCAACAACTTTAAATAACTAATTTTAATTTCTAAGATCTTCACACAACATATTGCATTTTTTTTCCAGTATCAACACAAATATATGAAGAATAAAGCATTGGGTCATAAAGCGTGCATACTACAATAAAATGTTTTTTTATTAGTCAACGTCTCATATTAATTCATTTCCCCTTGTAACATTGTTATTTGAATGCATAGTTGACATTATTTTTTACTAAAATATGCTGTGTGTATTGAATAATGTAGGTGTAGTATTTTGACATGAATACGTCTTTAAATTTGCTACCATACAGGGCAATACAAAATACCTAATAACAAAATCGGGGGATACAGTTTGGCGTTGTAGTTTCGATTCTATCCTCTACATACAAAATTAAGTTATACCACTGGATAGCTAAAGGATCAAAGAATGCATTACGATACACGAGAACAGTGACACATCGCGCGCGGTGGAGGGGGAAGCACCGCCATTTTGAGGTTATTTTGCTGCGTATCGAGATTTGCAATTAGTATAACTTTTGACTCGGAGAAGCTACGATGCTCGTTTGAGTTTTAATCGTCAGCTGTCGTCAAAATCTATCGATTGTATATAAAACATTAGTTTAAAGTAGTGACAGTGAATATAATAAGGTGTTAGAATACCAGAAATCTCGATGTATCTTGTATGCCATTTGTGTCGTACTTTTCGTATCACAGACCTATAATTTATAAAATTATATTCTAACACAATAATTATTTGTTTCCTTGCTTTTATCGTAAATACATAAATACAAATATTTTATTAAAAAAATATATAACCCGTTACATAAACGTATTCACGTACAACACACGGCCGTGTCCATGACACAGCCACACCCCATTTTTTTTCGAAAGTTTAGCTAACCAGTGCTAGCAACTTTGTGTCTAATGGCCATAATAACCCTGCTGGTCACGTGGCCACTGAAACTGATGAAACAGGTATTCTTTTAAAGGATGCTCGTGAAGGGATCAACGCATGTATTTCTAGGAAGACAACTTTGTGTAAGTTATTGTTCCATAAGTAAGCGTGATTCACCATTCAGCGATGACCTTACCAAACCCTGCGATACATCTTAAAAGAGTCACGTTGGACCACCCGCTGCTAAAGTGATGTATGGTTTCACCAGGAACTATTTTATAGTTACAGTATCGAGTAGAACAAAGAGATATTGCTCATAGCAGAGGTCTTGACGGATTGGAGAACACAGACATCTTAAGGACACTAAGATATTGAGGTTAAGTTACTGATGATCTCACCAGAGGGTTTTATTCAGATAGGACTTCCAAAGTAAAGACTGGGTTCAAATCTCGTCCAGTGCAATGGTGAGGGGGCTTTAAAATGTTATTTATTATGGTGGTTTTTCAAAATATGACTTATTACTGTGGTATTTCCAAATATGATTCATTACGTGGGTGTTTAAAAATGTGATTAATTACTGCGGTTTTTCAAAATGTGATTTATTACTGAGATTTCTCAAAATATGATTGATTACTGAGATTTCTCAAAATGTGATTTATTACTGCGATTACTCAAAATTTAATTTTACTATCGCGGTATTTCAAAATGTGATCTTTTACTTCAGTTTTTCAAAATAAAATATATTACTGTGTTTTTTTAAAATGTGGTTCATTAGTGCGGTTTTTGAAAATTTAATTTATTATTGCGGTTTTCAAAAATGTGATGTATTATTGTGGTTTCTCAAAATGCTATTTATTAGGGTGATTTTCACAAATGTAATTTATTGGTGTTTTTTTAAAATGTGACTTATTATTATGGTTTCTTAAAATTTTATTCATTGCTGCCTTATTTACAAATATGATTCTATTACTGCGGCATTAACAATAATGATCTAGTACCTATGTGGTTTTTCAGAACTACAATTATTATTGTGGTTTTCTATATGGCATTTAATAGTGTGGATTTTTCAAATATAACTTATTACATCGAATTTTCCGTTCTCTCCTTTGTTAAAATTAGTAAAATTACCACTTTACTTATTTTTTACGTATCCCCTGGGTGTTCTTGATTAAAAATAGTTCCGGTATAAAAAAAAGTTAAGTTAAAAACTAGTTAAGTCAATTTATCTTTCCAAGAATAGTTATTACAAAATTTGAGTGGATCCCTAGACCATGCGGTTTATCGAGGCGGATCATATTGCATCTGATAACCTTATCGACAAATTATGTATATAAATAATTGTTTGAACTAAGTTCATTGAATATCCCCGCTAAATTTAGTTTACAAAAAACCTCCTCGCATTTATAGGTGAAAGAGAAGCAAAAGTTCTGACAGACGAACAAAATACTAAACTGTAGAATCAAAACAGGACCACTCTACGCTCAGACAGTAATTTCTCATTAAGAGAATAAGGAATCCACCAATTGAGGATATAATTTGTTTGAGTAAAAAACACGTTTACTAACAGGGACGCCTTTAGCAAACGTGGGGGCCCTGGGAAAATTTTGATAGTAGGGTGACCAGTAATATGCTTCACCCTTCCTTACCCCCATAAAAAAAACCTAATTGTTGTTATTTTATTACAGTAGTTTGCACCTATATACCAACTTTCAGTCTTTTAAGGTAAATACATGTAATCATTGATTTGTAACTATTATGTTTTATACATCCTTTTGGATTAATCAGTTCCGATCTAATATGATATTCAAAATTCTCTCAACTAACATTTTCAGAATTCTTCTGTCGCTTTATATCAGACACCCAGGTGGAATCTTCTCTGAAGACAAGGGGGGAGGGACGGATACATCCACAGTACTAAAATAATGTTCTAGAAGCCAAGTCTTCGTAAGAAATCTTGTATCCAAATGCAGGTTTCGTCACTAGCTTGGTAGTCATCAGGAACAAAATCATTATAGTTTTTATCACCTAAAATTGTCATAAAATTTTAATAAAGAACAATCCCTGAAAGAATTATCATCAAGACATCACCAAAGTGGCTTACAACGTATATCCATCAGCAATTACAGAAACTTTATTTTTAATGTATAAGGGCTTATTTCCCCCCCTACCCTTGTTTAGATTGATTTCACAAATGAACATGATCTGTATATTGTTACAAAGAACAACCGTGCCAAGTTTGAATTAAATTGGTCAATGCGTTCAAAAGTTATTGTGAGACATCGTGGGGGCTCGGTGCGTTGGAACAGTTTGCCCCCCCCCNTAAGGGTTGTCCTGTTAAATAATCCAAATTATGTATAAAAAAACGTTACTTTGTCAAGGGCTCGCAAAAAAAAAAACGAGGCAAGACACGCGTTCAGAAATCTAGTCACATGACAAAAGGTATTCCCGCTGATGACCTCGAAAGTGATCTCCAAACCCAGACGATAAGTTTCTCAGTCTTCAGTTGGTCAACCGTCCTCCATGAGCGTGCGTGTGAGAGCAGAATGTGGGACCCACTCTCACACAACACACATGTAAAGGATGCCAGATGTCGCACGCTAAAGCTTTCACTCCCCCCTCCCACCCTTCCCCCTCTCACACTTACAACCTCCTCAATCTACGTCATTCTTCATTTTTCCCTTTCCCCTCCTACTTCTGTTGCGAGGTTGGTATGATTGACAGGACTCTCAGTAGTGGGCTTGTTAGGGAAGGTTAAGGTCAATATTTTTTGCAGTTTTAATATTTAAAAGGTGACCTGGTGGTCTAGGGGTAAGGTGTCAGACCTCTATGCTGGCGGCCGGGGTTCAATCCTCGCTCCCGTCACAGATTTATCTGATCACCAAACACTTCCTTCACCTCTGACAAGACATCTTGTGAATGTGGGGAATGCCAGGCCTCCACCGTGGTTCGGATTCCACGTTAAACTGTAGGTCCTTCATTTCATCTCACAATCACCCTACCATTACACATTAGCGTAAGTGCGTATAACCCAAACGGGTAGTAAGACGTGGTGCTAGTAATAATAATAATAATATTTAAAAAATTTGGAAAAGTAAATTAAATATTTCTCCAGTATAAACGTAAGTTCTTTTTTTTTTATCACCACGTCTTACTACCTGTTCATGTTAAACGCACATATAGTAATATTTACTATAATGAGGTAGTGATTATGAAGGAAGTATTTTGGAGGTAATCTAACCAACGTTTGCGTGGAAGGTGAGGAGGAAAACCCCACCTTCAGTAGACCTAACTGGGATTTGATCTCCTACAGTAGCCCCGTGGCTTCTTTGGTGCTGACTGACAGCTCACAGCTGACAGCTAAAAGCTTCTAAAAGCTACCAGACCAAATGATGTATCCCTACGCCGAACCATATGATCTGCAAAATCATATGTTTAGCAGCTGTCACTTCTGACGGTCAAAATGTAGGTATATACCTAAATGTTGGCTGTCAGCTGTGAACTTTCAGTCAGCACCAAAGAAGCCATGGGGCTACTGTATCTACCCATCATCAGTAGGCCAGTCTAACACGAGAGTAACTTCTTGAACCGTTCGGTCACTGAAGTGGTCGAGTTTTATTTTCTTCACTTGATGATATCAACAATAATTGTTGAATATCTGTCGAAGGGTATCTTGGAATTTAATGACAACTTTTTATCTTCATTTAAAAAGTTTGTCATCTTATAACGCTATGCTCATAATAAATATTCAATAACTGTTGGTATCACCACGAGCAGAAAATTAAGCTATTATTCTTCTACTTGATAAATATTTTATTTGTTTTGATGGAAAAAAAGATTTGTTTTCTGTAAAAACTACAAAACACTGACCTTTTCTTGCGTCCCCTTCCATCCCCCATTAAGTAAATTTTGGAAGGGGGGAAAAAGATAATAATGAGACGACAAATGCCACTAATTGATTACCTCAAACAAGGAAAAAAGATTAAATTTCAGGATATAAACAAGTAATATGCTAATAGAACACGATTGGGGGGCTCAATTTGTATCAAGGTAACGGACCTGTGGAAAGACAGAACACCTAGTAATAATATTTAAGTAAATTGATACAAAAAATCATTTAAAAAAATATATTCCAAGCGCATAATTAATACATTCAAATAGAGAGAAAAAAACTTAAATTTTAAACAATCCAATTTACATAGAAGGAATCTTTTAGAAAATACAAACATATTTTTCCGGTCAAGGTTAATAACATTTTAGTAAATATTATTTGTATTATTTTATAGATATTGAATATATCTATCAAAAGTGACATGACTTGATGTATGAATAAATGAAAGTAGATCTAGTAAATTTTATAGTAACTTTGGTGGTATTAGGTTAAGTTCTCGCCTCAGGACCCGGTGTCCGTGGGTTCAAACCCAGTCGAGGTATTTAGCGATATAAATCCGTTGCGTGACTTCCTTCGGAGGGGAAGTAAGACCGTAGGTTCCATCTCGATTGTGGTATGTAAAAGAACCCTGGAAGGTATGGGAAAATACTTTTACCAACAAAATTGGTAGGCCCTTTCACTCTCGCTCGTAGAAACTATTGCGCACTGATATAATCAGTCAGTTCAGAAAGTGCACCTTAATAACATCAAATAAAAACCTTTTTATTGGTCGGGTAATATTTGTCCATATAATTAAACTGTTGGCCTGAGTGTCGACAAACCTCGAGTTGTACGAAGACAGACAATCCATTCGATCTTTTTTTCCAACCTGCCTTATCTTTCAAACCCTGTAGCAAACCATGTTTGACGTCTGTAATTCAATTAAAATGTGTACTGTAAACACAATTACTGTAGCGAGGTCTGTAGGGATTGGTAGAGATTGTCACGTGACATGTTTGCTCTGATAAAACAGTCCAGCCTGGAGAACAATGGCTTCTGGAAGAGGCAGAACAGATTATAAGACAAGCTCGTTGCCTAACGTACTTGGAGAAAAGGGGTCGGAGAGGGACGAAGGATATTGCAAGACCCCCCCCCCTCCCCCCGGTCTAACCTTCCAAGAAGACACGACTCAATTCCCGTCTCTAGAGAGAGTATGTTCACAAAGATACAAAGAATAAATAATTAGGTTTTGTTATGTTATTTCTCAATAGCGGATGGATTTCACAAAATGAAATCGGTTTCTGTGTTCCGAGGCAAGGGCGTAGAAAGCTAGATAATTTAGCCAAAAACATTTTGTATATATCGACCACCTTTTGGGGAGCTATCAAATTCAAGGGAGGTCTGGACCCCTCCCAAACACACCTTTTCTTTGACCTTATTTGGAGGGTAATCTGAAAACAATTTTTTTTTAAATCTAAGAGTTAAACGCTCGGGTTATAAACAACTCAATCTAAGGTGTAGGTTTTAAGAGGGCTACTCATAGCAATGTTACTCAAACTGTGGGACGTGTACCCCTCAGGGTGTACACAACGCCCTACAGAATTTGATTAATTATAACTTTTTTTGTTGACAAACAAATCAACATGAATTTTAACGTGATGTTATGGGAATTAAAAATCCTTTGTTTCTCTGCTTTTGAAGGGAATATCACTTGAGATTTATTTTGATTATATAGAATGACGGTTCAAAGGATTGGTTTTAAATAAAAAAGGCATTGGCCATTTTGGTCTTTGTGCCATTTTGTTTACTGCTGGTAAAGTAAAAACCTAGACGAGGTTTGATAATCGACGTTTGATTAAAGTGCTTATAGACACACAAACAATTTCATGGTCATAAATATAGTACCGATATCTTCAGCTTAAAATTGTATCTAGCTTTATTTAAATAACTTCAGATATTTTTTCCCCTAAACTTTAGCTGTGAATGTGTATGTTGGTACATGTATATTTTTAGATACAATCACATTTACAAATTTCAATTTCTTTAGCACCGTGTCTTAATACCCGTTCAGGTTATACGCTCATGTAATAATTATGAGATGGTGACCTGGGGGTCCAGGAGTAAGGTTTCAGACTTCTGTGCTGGTGGTCCAGGGTTCGATCCTTGGTCCTGGCACAGATTTATCTGATTGCCGAACCCCTTCCTTCACCTCTGATAAGACGTGTATTAATCACAACTTGTGAATGTGTGGAATGCCCAGGCCTCCACCGTGGTTTGGATCCCACGTTAAACTGTAGGTTCTACATTTCATCTCACAATCACCCTACCATTACACATTAGCGTAAGTGCGTATAACCCGGACGGGTAGTAAGACGCGGTGCTGATAATAATAATTATTAATATGACAATGTTTTCATGGGCTAGGAAGGCTAGTTTTAGAAGATGAACCCCTGCATTTGCGTGGAAGGAAAGTGGAAGTGCATCTTTGTAGTAAAGACCCTCAGTACACCAGACCGAGGTTATAAACTCGATCTTACCATCTTTGCAGTCCAGTCTACTGCGAGAGTAGCGCGTTATACCACGCGGCTACCGAACCTGATTGTAAGGAGTAGGCTGTTAAATGTTGACTAAAATTAGTGCGTGAAAAGTACTTCAGCACAGAGGGTCGCTTATAGCGTGCGCCTCTGATGTATTGCCAATAAATCCATATTAGTCCAGAGAGATTCCTAATATGATATTTTTTAGGTGAATCAAATAAAAATACTCCCAATGTGATAGTATATTCGCGAGTGTAATGTTTTATTAAAACACATTTATTTGGAAGAAGTGTTTTTTTGGGAAATGTCTAGAATCAGTCATAAACTCTCTCACCATTAAATATTAATCGGCATATTCCCTTCTTTCAAATAATGTCGAATTAAATTCAGTATTAACCCGCCTTGGTGGCGTAGTTGGCTAACGCGATAGTTGTGTTGAGCTCGACTGCTGAGGACGGGGAGATCGGGGTTCGAATCTCGGTCGGGTGAACTGGGGGTGGTTTTTCCTAAATGGTTTTCCACTCTCCCTCCACGCAAATGCGGGTTCACTTCCTCTAATTCAACCTTCCCAATTCCTAATCCATTAGAGTAATTAGTACTTAAAGCGTATAACACGAACGGGTAGTAAGACGCGGTGCTAAATATTATTATTAAATTCAGTATTTGCGGTCACATAGCTAAGTGAAGAGCCTTGTGTTATGCAACCATACCAAGATCGGTGTGTTGCGTGATGCTTCGACAGGCGTTTCTCAGAATACATTATATTTCAGTAATGTGATCAGGATTGTTTAATCTTGTTCTCTTATTTTTTTTAAATTAAATCTAAAAGTCTAATCTTATTTTTAGGCTTTCCGATAATAGCTTTATACAGTTGTGATTTGTTACCTTGTCTCTTGAAGAGTCAATTTTTTTAAAAGTTTCATTTATTATTATTATTATTATTATTATTATTATTATTATTAGCACCGCGTCTTACCACCCGTTCGGGTTATACGCACTTACGCTAATGTGTAATGGTAGTGTGACTGTGAGATGAAATGGAGGACCTACAGTTTAACGTGGAATCCAAACCACGGTGGAGGCCTGGCATTCCCCACATTCACAAGATGTCTTGTCAGAGGTGAAGGAAGGGTTTGGTAATCAGATAAATCTTTGCCGCGATCGAGGATTGAACCCCGGCCGCCAGCATAGAAGTCCGATACCTTAACCCTAGACCGCCAGGTCACCTTTCATTTATTAAAGGTATTTAACGTGTACTTTCTGTATCGACTGATTTTATCAGCACACTAATTATCAACTAACTTAAATCCACAACAGACACAACATTCAGTCCCCAGCCGTTAATGCACCACTGTGAAAGGGTGAGTCCTCATTCCAACAATGATCCTTTAGCTTTGTAAAGATACATGCTATCGACTTATCTAATTTGTTGGACTTTGAGTTAACGTGTATTTAAATAATATTAATTTATATATATATATATATATATATATATANTATATATATATATATATATATATATATATATATATATATATACACTTATTTTTGAATACCCCATTTTCGGTAATGTAATTACGAAAAAGCCACTAAACTGATTTTGACAAATAATATAATAAAATGTATAGAGACTACCCCCAAAGGCGTCTGAATTATTACCAAACTTTTGGGTCAGAGGTAATCATTTTTTCCCCTTCTTGGTGGTACCCGTTAGGGTTATAGCCATATATGATATTAATTAATCTTATGGGGTAGATATGGTGGAGGTGGAAGTTTAAAGTAGATATATATATATATATTTGACTGGAAGGAGAGTGGAAAACAGTTGATAGAAAATTGAGCTGAACACACCCGACTAGAATTCGAACCCCAGTCACTGGCAAATAAGACTAAATGAGCTTGACATTTAAACCAAGTGCTCATCGATGCAGGTTTCGTTATGTTAAGTAAAACACGTATCTAATTTTATGACGAGTATTTGAATAAAGTTACTTGTATGACACACCATTTAATTAAAGTAAATTTAAAACCAGTCGAGACAAGGGTAGCGCTCATAAACAGTGAGAGGGAAAATGAAAGAACCTTGTGTCTTTATTTATTTGACTCTCCATCACATATTTTAATCTACAATAGAGTTTCCCACTCTCCAGAAAAAATATATATTATATTACTTTGTCCTTAAATGTCAGTGACATAGCAAATTGCCTCATGCATTGTATTTAAAACACTGACCTACAAAGTTTCAGAACAATAGAGACTCAATCACTGGTGTGGCGTTTGTCTTAAACGGAATTGCCACCTTCCCTGCAGATACCTGGATAGAGATAATAAGGTCAAATTTTCGTATAAATAGCTTTTTTTTATACTTTTTTGCGTTAAAATGTTACTATATTATATTATATATCTTTCATAAACGGCAGTTTCAACTTTCAACTCACATGAATCGATGTATTAATTCGTTAAAGTAGGTCTATTATATTTGGAAAAGTGGCAGTAGGCCTAAAAGTTGAATAGGCCTAAAAGTCGAATAGGCCTAAAAGTCGAGTAGGCCTAAAAGTAAGTAAGCTTAAAAGGTATTAGGCCTAAAAGTCAGTAAGCTTAAAAGGGATTAGGCCTAAAAGTCAGTAAGCTTAAAAGGGATTAGGCCTAAAAGTCAAATAGACCTAAAAGACGAATAGGCCTAAAAGTCAGTAAGCTTAAAAGGTATTAGGCCTAAAAGTCAGTTAGTACAAAGTCTTTTATCATACACTTTTGACCCAAATTACTTTAGGCCTACTGATGGGTACCCGTATATTTTTCTAACCGTCAGCTCTTTCTTTAAACATCAGACAGACCAGTCATGTTTGTTAGTCGTGGCCAATTATTTATTATTATTAAATTTATGACCGGTATTTTACAATGTTTGACTTCTGTTGAACTAAGCACGAGTTCGATTCCAACAGAGGGCATTGTCATTTTATATTCGCGTGGGTATCTACACTTAGAGTGAGTGATGGTTAGTTTCTTTAAAGTGTGTCCTTACCATCTTCAAACGTGAAGCTAGATACATTTTAAGCTATTTGAATACTGTTATTGTATGTGTATTTATTTTGGATAAGTTTGACAGGTACGTTTAATTTAGTCTCAATTAATTAAATATTTATCTTTTAGCTCTTTTTATTATATAAGAAAACTTATTATGAAGGATTGTTTGAATAGGTAAACATTGCAATTTGTAGAAAACCAATTTTTTTAACTCCCACATTGGTTGAAATTACTTAAAATTTGTAATTTTAGAAATATGTTTTATTTGATTTATCGATAATATAATGTTTATATAATCTATCAAAAGTTTAGATAATACAGTATAAATTATTTAATTTGCGGTCCAAGGAATATCCAAACAAATTCAAAATAAGCAAACTTCGAATTAGCTATTTTTATGAATATCAACGTATCTGATACACAATAAATCAATAAACTCAATATATTCTACATATAAACATACACATTTTATAATTTATTTGATATATAAAACCCTCATACACAATATATACATACCTGAATAAAACAAGAAAATTGTAATTCTTATAAAAACTTGGAAGGGGAAAAAACATAAAAATTGCAGGCTTAAATGGGATTTTGACATTACGTTTGAAAAAAATTAGTTATCTTGGTTTGCAGTAGTTTGCTTATCTTGACACGATAAATAAAGTCTTCAAGGTCAATGATTGCATTAAAAATGTTGTATTTTACATCTGTTTGGGGTTCAGTGAATCTTCTCTGTTTTTCTCTCACTGTACGATCTTCAGAAACGGATGCTATTGGTTATTCTGATTGGATATCTGTCCTGTCTTCTTTGTCAGAGGATTCTTAAATATTTTTGTTATTTACTTATTCAATAATCTCTTCAACTGTCAGCGTGCCACCGTCGTTAAGTTAGATTTGAAATGAGTAGAAACTTGAAAAAAATAACAATACTATATGTTTGGAATTATCCAAATACTTCCTTTTAAAATTCAAATGAAATGTTATTTTTTATCATTTTTAATAGATAGGTATTTAATGGGGAATCAAGATGGGTTTGAGCTAACCAATGTCGAACCATCGATATCCCAATGTAAGATAAATTAACTAAGACCCTAAATACAATCGTAATATTTTTATTTCCTGTAACAACTTGTGTTTCTAGTTCTAAACTAACGGGCTTCCTATGAAAACAGGCTGTACATTAACTACTAGGTGTGCCTGTTCTTCCTATGAAAACAGGCTGTACATTAACTACTAGGTGTGCCTGTTCTTCCTATGAAAACAGGCTGTACATTAACTACTAAGTGTGCCTGGTCTTCCTATGAAAACAGGCTGTACATTAACTACTAGGTGTGCCTGGCCTTCCAATGAAAACAGGCTGTACATTAACTACTAGGTGTGCCTGGTCTTCCTATGAAAACAGGCTGTACATTAACTACTAGGTGTGCCTGGTCTTCCTATGAAAACAGGCTGTACATTAACTACTATGTGTCCCTGGTCTTCCTATGAAAACATGCTGTACATTGACTACTATGTGTCCCTGGTCTTCCTATGAAAACAGGCTGTACATTGACTAATAAGTGTTCCTGTTCTTCCTATGAAAACAGGCTGTACATTAACTACTAGGTGTGCCTGGTCTTCCTATGAAAACAGGCTGTACACTAACTACTAAGTGTGCCTGGCCTTCCTATGAAAGCAGGTTGTACATTAACTACTAAGTGTGCCTGGCCTTCCTATGAAAGCAGGCTGTACATTAACTACTAAGTGTGCCTGGTCTTCCTATGAAAGCAGGCTGTACATTAACTACTAAGTGTGCCTGTTCTTCCAATGAAAACAGGCTGTACATTAACTAATAAGTGTGCCTGTTCTTCCAATGAAAACAGGCTGTACATTAACTACTAAGTGTGCCTGGTCTTCCTATGAAAACAGGCTGTACATTAACTAATAAGTGTGCCTGTTCTTCCAATGAAAACAGGCTGTACATTAACTACTAAGTGTGCCTGGTCTTCCTATGAAAGCAGGCTGTATATTAACTACCAAGTGTGCCTGGTCTTCCTATGAAAGCAGGCTGTACATTAACTACTAAGTGTGCCTGGTCTTCCTATGAAAGCAGGCTGTACATTAACTACCAAGTGTGCCTGGTCTTCCTATGAAAGCAGGCTGTACATTAACTACCAAGTGTGCCTGTATTTGTACCAGAAAGTACAAAAGAGACAGCTTAGAGATCGTTCATTCTCAATACGATACTTGACTCGAGCTCACAGAGACCTTGACCTACAAGATGTGAAATTGACGAGGTCACCTGACGACATGACATTCTCTAATACCATGTGACTAACACTGCGGACTAAAGCTGGGGAAGTATGGGACGCGAGAAAAGGTAAGTGTTTTTCAAGTATTTATATGAAAAAAAAAATTGTGGTCAAAAGTAATCAAATGACTATTCATTAAAAAACATATAATTTAATTTTCTTTACAATATGATCTCAATAGTTGTTAAATATCAGCCAAGCGTGTCCTGGAATTTAATGACAACTTTTTCTCTTAATTTAAAATGTGTTTCATCTAATGTCACTACGTTCATGATTGATATTCAACACATGTTGATATTATCATGGGGAAAAAATAAACTTTATTTTTAGACTGGAGCAGTATTGGATTTATTTTGTAAAAAAAATAATCATAAAAACTGCAAAAAAACCCATACCTTTTCCATGTCCCATGCATTTCCGCCTTAAGAGTGTTTGAGTACAAGCAAAGAGATACGATCCCTAGACCTTTCAGAGGAAATAAACTACTTCTATATTCTCATCAGAGGCTAGGATTTATTTGTTTGAGATTTAAAGTAGTTTTAATTTAATATTTATAGAGTGATATAAAGATTTTATGAGTTAAGTGTGTGCCTTCCTGTTTCTTTTTACTCGTATAGAAAAATTATTGAAAATTTTGAATTTAGAAATTATGATAATTCTTCGTGTTTCAGATGTATACGAAATAATCAAATCAAATCTGTATATTAAAAATATTTCTCTTATTTCTAAAGGCTACGGCGCATTAAAAAAAATATTTAGTTCACATTTACATCTATATTATCTGACCACTGAGCCTTTTTCTAAATTTTGATTATTTTCCTAAAAAAAAGTGTAACTCATTGATGAAATATTTTTTGGAAAATCTAATATTTTTCGGAAACGGTTCAAACAATATTGTTTCAAATCTGTACACGCACAGTGTTTCAAATGACAAATTGCAATGTTAGGCCTACTTTTTTTTTCGGGAACACATACCTTTAAGATTATTTTGGTTAGTAATACAATTCAACATTACTTTATCCGTAACTCACTACCCCGAATGGGTAGTAATATTGCGGTACTAATTTTTTTTGTATCGCCTTAAGAAATGAATGACATGCATGACAATTTCTCGTTCACACCACGTGGCCTCCTTTAACTAATTCATAAGGTGACCTGGTGGTCTAGAGGTAAGGTGTCAGACTTTGTGCTGGGGGGTCCGGGGTTCAATCCTCGGTCCTGGCACAGATTTATCTGACTACCAAACCCTTCCTTCACCTATGACAAGACATCTTGTGAATGTGGGGAATGCCAGGCCTCCACCATGGTTCGGATTCCACG